>SJYC01132120.1:0-24616 GCA_006408675.1 Madoqua kirkii
TCTCATCCCCCCCCCCCCCGCCACAAATCTACTCATTTGCTCCATTCTTTTTCTCAGTGAATGGGACCAGCATCTAGCATGTTACCTAAGCCAAAAACTTTACTGCCTTGTTAAATTTCTTCCTCTTTATCATATGTTCATTAGATCCCAAGACATACTGCTTCTAGCTCCTAAAATCATCTCCTCCATTTTCATTCACCCCAGAAATATTTCGGCAGCATTTTTGTGTTTTCTTCTAATACTCCTTCCCTCACCCACATGGTCATTTTAGGAGAACCATGATTTTGTTCATGTTGAAAATTACGTGCTCCAAGGAAAACCGGATCCCTCTTGGACCCTAAGATGTGATTTTTGATATATCTAGACCAGCTCTATACAATAGAACCTTCTCCAATGGTGGAAACCACTGACAATCTGTACTGTTCCATGTGGTAGCCACTGACCATAAAGCATTTTAATTGTGCCTAGAACTAATGAGCACTGAATCCTTAATTGTGTTTAATTATATTAGATTTAAATTTAAATAGACACATGTAATTAATGGCTAACTTATTAGACAGCACTAGCACCAATCAGAGTATTTCCTTAACTCACACCTATGATTCTTGTAGGAATGGATATTTGACAGAATTTTGGCTAGTTGGATATGAGAAAGAGTCTGCCAGAGGGCTTCTGGCAAAATTTACCCTCATAAAAACAGTAGGAAAAAAAAGGACATTCTTCTGTCCTCTAGACATTGTGCCATGCACTGTAGGATCCTTAGAGCTGTTGTAGGGGACAATGGAACTGCTGATCCATGAGGGTGACAAGCCTCAGGACAAATGCCTACATATTGAGGTGATCCAGTAAAAACTATGGAAATGTTCTGGGTGGGTGCTCAATTGTATCAGAAATGGGCTGCTGAATTAACAACACTTGAATCTCTTTTCTTTTGGATTTGTGTGAGATAATAAACCTCCTATTTTAAAACCTGTGCCTTAGAATTTTTATATAGTTAGGTAAAAAGTACCCTCAACAGTGAGAGTCTTTAAAAATTTAATATTTATTTTTACCTAGAATGATTTTTACCTTCCTGATTTCATTTCCTTCCAATCTATCATTCATAACTCCTTTAGAGTGCTTTTTTTCCCCATAAGACTTCAAATGATTTGTAACGAATGTCTGGTGATGTAGCTATGTGCTTTTTCATGGTCGGTCCTCACACCAGCTTTTAACCTCTGGACCTAACAAATGCCTGGCTCACAACTGTACACATCCTGACAGTGTGTACAGCTCCCTAGGTAACTCAGTGGTAAAGAATTTTCCTACAGTGCAGGAAACACAGAAGGCATGGGTTAGATCCCTGAGTCTGGAAGATCCCATGGAGGAGGAAATTGTAATCCACTCAACTATTCATACCTGGAAAATCCCATGGACAGAGTAGCCTGGTGGGTTACAGTCCATGGGATCACAAAGAGTCAGACACAACTGAGCAACTGTGAATGCACGGAAGTGGCAGCATATGTATTTCGACAAACAGATACTGAATCAATTAAGATTATAAAGTACAGCTCTGATCGTGATTCTGTGTTGTTGTTTTTTTTTAAGCTTGCAAATTTGATTGTCTTTTCTTTTTTTTTTTTTCTTATTTTTTCTTTGACCATACTTCACAGCATGTGGAATCTCCCCAACCTGGACTCAAACCCAAGCCCCCTGCAGTGGAAGCACAGAGTCAATCACTGGACCTCCAGAGAAGCCCTTGACTCAGCATCTTTAGATGCCTCAATTTTTCCACACAGATTATCAAATGAATTTCAAATTTCCTAGTCTAACACACAAAAGTCTTCACTATTTGGCCACGCTTGTCTGTGCATTCTCTTCTATCACTGCCTGCGTATATACAGTTTCAGAAATTAAACTACTCACCCTTAGTCTTTGAACTGTGGTGTTGGAGAAGACTTGAGAGTCCTTTGGACATCAAGGAGATCCAACTGGTTCATCCTAAAAGAATATTCATTGGAAGGACTGATGTTGAAACTGAAACTCGAAAACTTTGGCCAGCTGATTCAAAGAACTGACTCATTTGAAAATATCCTGATGCTGGGAAAGACTGGAGGCAGAAGGAGAAGGGGATGACAGAGGATGAGATGGTTGGATGGCATCACCAACTCAATGGACGTGAATCTGAGTAAATTCCAGGAGTTGGTGATGGACAGGGATGCCTGGAATGTTACAGTCCATGGGATTGTAGAGTCGGACACAACTGGGTGACTGAACTGAACTGAACCCTTAGATTATTCAAGAACAGCTAAGAGACACTTAGTGAGTGATTCTGCAATATGCTTCAGTGATTTGCAGGCAAATAATTTACTCACTTGTGAGGGAGTCAGCTGGTAGACTGCGATAAGGAAAAGGAGATAGAAGATTAGTAAGAGAGAAAGAGAAAGGGAATGGGAAACTGCATGTAGCCTGAAAATAGAGAAATTCGTTTACAAATTTTTTATTAAACTGATTTTTTGGCAGCTAGCAGAGTGAATCACAACAAACTTAAAAATTCTTTAAGAGATGGGAATACCAGACCACCTTATTTGCCTCCTGAGAAATCTGTGTGCAGGTCAAGAAGCAACAGGTAGAAATAGACATGGAGAAACAGACTGGTTCCAAATGAGGAAAGGAGTGTGTCAAGGCTGTATATTGTCACCCTGCTTGTTTAAATTAAATGCAGAGTACATCATGTGAAATGTCTGGCTGGATGAAGCACAAGCTGGAATCAAGATTGCCAGGAAAATTATCAATACCCTCAGATACGCAGATGACACCACTCTTGTGGCTGTAAGCAAAGAAGAAATAAAGAGCCTGTTGATGAAAGTGAAAAAATTGGCTTAAAATTCAACATTCAGAAAACTAAGATCATGGCATCCAGTCCCATCACTCCATGGCAAATAGATGGGGAAACAATGGAAATTGTGACAGATTTTATTTTGGGGGGCTCCAAAATCACTGAAGATGGTGACTGCAGCCATGAAATTAAAACACTTGTTCCTTGGAAGAAAAGCTATGACCAACCCAGACAGCATATTAAAAAGCAGAGGCATTACTTTGCCAACAATGGTCCATCTAGTCAAAGCTATGATTTTTCCAGTATTCATGTATAGATGCGAGAGTTGGATTGTAAAGAAACCTGAGCACCTCGATTCTTTTGAACTGTGGTGTTGGAGAAGACTGTTGAGAGTCTCTTGGACAGCAAGGAGATCCAATCAGTCCATCCTAAAGGAAATCAGTCCTGAACATTCAACAGAAGCACTGATGCTGAAGCTGAAACTCCAATACTTTGGCCACCTGATGTGAAGAACTGACTCACTAGAAAAGACCCTGCTGGAAAAGACTGAAGGCAGGAGAAGGGGATGACAGAGGATGAGATGGTTGGATGACATCACCAACTCGATGGACATGAGTTTGAGTAAGCTCCGGAAGTTGGTGATGGACAGGGAAGCCTGATGTGCTCCAGTCCATGGGATCACAAAGAGTCAGACACAACTGAATGACTGAACTGAACTGAACTAAGAGAGGGCAGTTTGGACTTTTAAACCCTTCACTAGTCTGACTAATGGTATAAGAAAACATTTTCTTTTTTAATATAAGTTTATTTATTTTAATTGGAGGCTAATTACTTTACAACTTTGTATTGGTTTTGCCATACATCAACATGAATCCCTGTTGATCCTCTAACAAGCCTTGATGGTTTTGTAGTAGAAAAAAAAGCATAGCTGACTCAGTGTTGTATGAGCCAGAGTCTTCCCATGGACACTTCAGTTTTAGTAAATCCAAGTTACAGCAATTCTCTAATCAGAATTTCTCAAGATTAATTCTTGCTTTCTCTATTGAGAAGACACACCCATTCTTCTAAATCTAATCTTTTTTACCTGTAGAATTTGCATATTTGATTCCTGGGCTCTACAGGACTCTTGCCTGGGAAACCACATGGACAAAGAAACCAGAGGGGCTACAGTCCATTGGCTGCTAAGAGTGGGACACAACTTAGTGACGAAAACACCACCAGCATGTGTGTGTGTGTATTATATATATATATATATTTAGAATGTACAACATGGTCCAGAAAGCATCTGTTGAGTTTGGCACTGTGGAGGCAACAGTAAACTAGGTAGATTCAGTCATTTGTAAGCTACAAGTGGATATACCCAATTTAAAAGGTAATTAAGAGTGAAAATAAGCTACCATATGGCATTAGCACAATCTACTGATACCAACAGAGTTAATAATTAAGTACTGAGAAATTTTCAGTCTTATGAAAAGACTAAACTGCTATCTGGTAATTCCAGAGCTTAGTAATCAGGTGAGCTTCTCCCAGGTGGTGCTAGTTGTTAAGAACCTGCCTGCCAGTTCAGGAGACATAAGAGACCCAGGTTCAATCCTTGGGTCAGAAAGATCCCCTGGAGAAGGAAATGGCAACCCACTCCAGTATTCTTGCCTGGAGAATCCCAAGGACAGAGGAGCCTGGCAGGCTACAATCCATGGGGCCTCAAAGAGTTGGACTTGACCAAAGTGCCAGGATGCCTGCATGCACTATCAGATATGATTTTCTTAACCTGAGTTCTGTGTAGAAAGAGAATCCATAAATGGCTTCAGGAGGTTCGCGGATGTGAGTATAAAGCCTGGCTCTGAATAAGTGATGAGTAGATGATAATTATGGAGAAGAACATGGCAACCCACTCCAGTACTCTTGCCTGGAAAATCCCAGGGATGGAGAGGCCTGGTAAGCTACAGTCCTTTGGGTAGCAAAGTGTCAGACATGACTAAGCGAATTCACTTTCACTTTTCACTTTCATGCATTGGAGAAGGAAATGGCAACCCACTCCATTCTTGTCTGGAGAATCCCAGGTACAGAGGAGCCTGAGGGCTGCCATCTATGGAGTCACACAGAGTCAGACACAACTGACTCAACTTAGCAGCAGCAGCAGATGATACTCTCCAAATTATTCCTCACTACAAGTTCCAGTAGGTGCAGGGGAAAAAATAGATATAAATATATATCAGGTGCTGCTAAAGCAAAATTGAGAGTTTCTTAGTGAATTCAGCACAGTCTAGGGAGCACAAGTATCTCAGAATTTACAGAACAAAACCCTCTCTCATAGCTATCCCACTTATATTATTGCCCTCAAATTTTCTTTCTATTGTTTTATTTGTAAATTGAATTTTTGCCACTTTAACGTTTTGGGTCATTGTGGTTGATGGTATTATTTGGTCACAAGTCTTAGCTTCATCTCTAATTTTAGCATACTTCATTATGGTTGGAATATGCTGCCTACCTCACTGTCTTTGGACTTGATCATGTGACTTTGGTTAGTGGAACATGAATGGATGGGACTTACACCATTTTCAATCAGAAACTTTAAATGTACTTTTGCAATTTTGCTTCATCCCCTCGAAATTCTACCCTCAGTTCAGCTCAGTTCAGTTGCTCAGTCATGTCCAACTCTTTGAGACATGCCCTATGCTGCAAAACAAAGAGCATGGCCCAGATAATGGCTGTTTCTTCACCCTGAGTTCTGGAACAAAAGCCATATGGACACAAGCCCAGACAAATCTGTCTAGACTAGTGGACCCCAGCTGAGCCCTGCATGTCATAGCTTACCCACAGTTTTCATAAAGCTTAAGTGACAAATAAATATTTGTTGTAAGAAGCCACTATGATTTTGGAATTACTGGTTTCTACAACAAAATCTAGCAAAATTGTTTATTTTTAAAAATCCATGAATCAGATTAGGTAAATGTTACCTTAGGATTCATTCAAGCCATTTTCCTCATATAAATTTTGCAATTAATTCTGTTGGTTCATTTCAGTCACTCAGTTGTGTCAAACTTTTGCCATCCCATGGATTGTAGCATGACAAGCTTTGCTGTCCATCACCAACTCCCACAGTTCACTCAAACTCAGGTCCATTGAGCCAATGATGCCATCCAACCATCTCATCCTCTGTTGTCCCCTTCTTCTCCTTTCCTCAATCTTTTCCAGCATCAGAGTCTTTTCCAATGGGTAAATTTTTTGCATCAGGTGGCCAAAGTATTGCAGTTTTGAGCTTCAGCATCAGTCCTTCCAATGAATATTCAAGACTGATTTCTTTTAGGAAATTGGTTGGATTTCCTTGCTGTCCAAGGGACTTTCAAGAATCTTCTCCAACACCACAGTTCAAAAGCTTCCATTTTTTGGTGTTCAGCTTTCTTTATAGTCCAATTCTCATATCCATACATGACCAATGGAAAAACCATAGCTTTGATTATATGTACCTTTGTCAGCAAAGTAATGTCTCTGCTTTTTAATATGCTGTCTATGTTGGTCATAGCTTTTCTTCCAAGGAGCAAGTGTCTTTTAATTTCATGGCTGGATTCACCATCTGCAGTGATTTTGGAGCCCAAGAAAATTAAGTCTGTCACTGTTTTCATTGTTTCTTCCCCTATTTGCCATGGAGTGATGGGACCAGATACCATGATCTTAGTGTTGGTTAGCAGTGAATCATTTTTTAAAACAAGCCTAATACAGTTTAAAAAAAAAAATCCATGTTTAAGGAAATAATTTTGATTTTTAAGACAATATTAAATTCTAGGCATATACTATTGCTATTTTAAGGTATTTAATACAATCAAGATAAAATTATTACATTGCATTCTTAGGATATATGCTTTTACCCACTTTCTCTAAATAAGTACCTTCTAATGTATGGATGTGAGAGTTGGACTGTGAAGAAGGCTGAGCACCGAAGAACTGATGCTTTTCAACTGCGGTGTTGGAGAAGACTCTTGAGAGACACTTGGACTGCAAGGAGATCCAACCAGTTCATTCTGAAGGAGGTCAACCCTGGGATTTCTTTGAAAGGACTGATGCTAAAGCTGAAACTCCAGTACTTTGGCCACCTCATGGGAAGAGTTGACTCATTGGAAAAGACTCTGAGGCTGGGAGGGATTGGGGGCAGGAGGAGAAGGGGACAACAGAGGATGAGATGGCTGGATGGCATCACTGACTTGATGGATATGAATCTGAGTGAACTCTGGGAGTTGGTGATGGACAGGGAGGCCTGGCATGCTGCGATTCATGGGGTCGCAAAGAGTCAGACATGACTGAGCTACTGAACTGAACTGAACTGAATGCCTAAAAAACCTTTCCTTAGGTCTGATCTTAATACTTCAAATCTTGAGATCTTAGATCTGTTATCTCCCTCCTAAATCTTCTTAATTTCTCTCTAGGAAATCATGAAATTGACCATATAAACATTTTCCAGTTCCTTATCTTCCTTAACCTGCAGAGAAAGGTAATATTTTTAAGTATTGACAAAGGTTGAAGCTTTAATATATTTCAGTAAGGTGATAGCTCTGAAAAAGCCACCCATCAAAACACCCATGAAACACAAACCTCCCTGTAATTAGTCATCAGAAATAATAAATTGTCACCATGCCAGCCTTGACAGTCTCCAGCAGCACTGACCTGAAACACGGTGTGTCCCTTGTGACTGCCAATCAAAGCCAGGCTTCTCTGTTGGAAAGCTGAACCGATTCAGCAAATGTGGAAACAGGACCTGCAGCTATTTAACATTTAGTCACACACACACAACAATGCTTCAGAAAAGGGAGAGCAAAATGTAGCAAAAGTTAGCCTAAAACCAATAAAAATGGAAACTTGGAAACACACACTGGTGTGAAAGTACTGATGTCAAGGGTCTAGAGAACTGGGAAAGTAACTGCTCATAGGAGGCTAGTCATTATATATCTTCCCCTTGGTTTCCTCCAATTCACTATTAACTCCTATCATACAGCGTTGGTGGGGATGTTAGTGAATGACTTAAAAACCTAAATTCTCTAGCCATAAACAAATACACACAATGTGAATACAAATTTCCTCTCTTCTATTGGGACAGGGTGGGGGTGGTATTGGCCCCAGGCAATCCCCTCTGGTCTGCTGAAGCCTATCATGTTCAAGTTGAAGTTCACTTTGAAATCTGTCACATTGTTTTGAAAATACATAGTCCTTTCCTGTGATTATTATGGTAATTTTAAATAGAGAGACAGTAACAGCAAGGATCTTTAAGGTTAAACATAATGATGACTCTTTTCAAGAAGCTAGATCTAAAATTGATACTCCTGAGGGTGTACCTAATTCTGACTTGGACTTATTTTGCAATCTAAGGCTAGTGACAAAACATTTCAATGTCTCTAATGGAACTATAAAATTTTGATGAGAGGTTATTTTACAGAAGTTTTTAAAATTAACCTTTGCTTGATTTTTGCCTTTATCTTTCCCAGATATTCCAAATATATACCCACTAATGTCTATCTAGTCCCTATCCCTACTCTCATATTTACAAACACACACAAATTTTGTCTTATTATGGTTGTAAAACACAATAGATATATATCAAGTATCTCCCAGTCTAGAAGGAATGAATTTCAGTCATTTGCACAGATTCAGTAGGCCCATTTATGGCAGCAACTTTGTGTTCTACAATTCTAAATAAATTATTTCTTGGAGTAAATACCAACCAGCACAAGGTAACATCAAAAGAAAATGATTACAGCGCTTTTATGATAATTTTAATATAGTTGTCTCAACAACTTCTTGACAGAAACCTAATAATTTCTTATAATAACATGTAAACCTTTCAGGTAATAGACAAGTTTTCCTCTTTGGTCTACTGTATTAATAGGTACTTATCTTGCATAGTATAAAATTAACCTCCAATTCCAACATGATCAAAGAATATTTAATGGTTTTTCCAGTAGTCATGGATGGATGTGAGAGTTGGGCTATAAAGAAAGCTGAGCACCAAAGAATTAATTGATGCTTTTGAACTGGGGTTTGGATAAGACTCTTGAGAGTCCTTTGGACTACAATGACCTAACAGAAGCAAAAGATATTAAGAAGAGGTGGTAAGAATACACAGAAGAACTATACCAAAAAGATCTTCATGGCCCAGATAACCACGATAGTGTGAACAATCACCTAGAGCCAGACATCTTGGAATGTGAAGTGAAGTGGACATAAGGAACCATCACTATGAACAAAGCTAGTGGAGGTGATGGAATTCCAGTTGAGCTATTCCAAACTCTAAAAGACGATGCTGTGAAAGTGCTGCACTCAATATGCCAGCAAATTTGGTAAACTCAGCAGTGGCCACAGGACTGGAAAAGGTCAATTTTCACTCCAATCCCAAAGAAAGGCAATGCCAAAGAATGTTTAAATTACTGCACACTTTCACTCATCTCACACACTAGCAAAGTAATGCTCAAAATTTTCCAAGTCAGGCTTCAACAGTATGTGAACCGTGAACTTCCAGATGTTCAAGCTGGATTTAGAAGGCAGAGTAACCAGAGATCAAATTGCCAACATTCATTGGATCATGGAAAAAGCAAGAGAGTTCCCAAAAAACATCTACTTCTGCTTTATTGACCACGCCAAAGCCTTTGAGGGCACCTTACCTACCTGCTGAGAAATCTGAATACAGGTCAAGAAACAACAGTTAGAACTGGACATGGGACAACAGACTGATTCCAAATTAGGAAAGGAGTACATCAGGGCTGTATATTGTCACCCTGCTTATTTAACTTATAAATAATTATGTCAGGTGAAATACCAGGCTGGATGAAACACAAACTGGAATCAAGTTGCTGGGAGAAATATCAATAACCTCAGATATGCAGATAATACCACCTTCATGGCAGAAAGTGAAGAAGAACAAAAGAGCCTCTTGAATGTGAAAGTGGAGAGTGAAAAAACTGGCCTAAGATGCAACATTCAAAAAATAAGATCATGGCATCTGGTCCCACAACTTCATGGCAAATAGATGAGGAAACAATGGAAACTGACAGACTTTATTTTCTTGGGCTCCAAAATCCTTGCAGATGGTGACTGCCGCCATGAAATTAAAAGATGCTTCCTCCTTGGAAGAAAAGCTATGACCAACCTAGACAGCATATTAGAAAGCAGAGACATCACTTTGCCTACAAAGGTCCATTCAGTGAAAGCTATGATTGTTACAGTAGTCATATATGGATGTGAGAGTTGGACTATAAGGAAAGCTGAACACCAAATAATTAATGCTTTTGAACTGTGGTGTTGGAGAAGACTCTAGAGAGTCCCTTGGAATACAAGGAAATCAAACCAATCAGTCCTAAAGGAAATCAGCCCTGAATATTCATTTAAAGGACTGATTCTGAAACTGAAATTCCAATACTTTGGCCACCTGATGCAAAGAAAGAGCTGACTAATTTGAAAAGACTTCGATGCTGGGAAAGATCAAAGGCAGAGGAGAATGGGAAACAGAGGATGAGATGTTTGGATGGAATCATTGACTTGATGGACATGAGTTTGAGTAACCTCTGGGATTTGGTGATGGACAGGGAAGCCTGATGTGCTGCAGTCCACGGAGTCACAAAGAGTTGGACATGACTGAGCAACTGAGCTGAATAATTAAAAGATAATAATTATAACAAATTCCTGATAAAATAATAAATAACCGATACAGCATATCCAATATTCTAGGAATAATTTATAATGATTTGATCCTTATAACAAAGTTATGACGTAGATACTGCTATTATCTGCACTTTATAGAACAAAATGAGGCTCAGAGTGGCATAATTATTTGTTCAAAGTGGCATAATACCTTGCCCAAGACAAACAACTTGTAAAAGAGCCAGAATCTGAACTCCTGCAGTTTGCCTTCAAACTTTACATTAACTACTGCACTGTAATGCCTCTCTGTGTTTAACAAGGTTTACATACAAATGACTATGACATAGACGACTAGGTGTTAGAAGCTGGAACAGAGACGAACCAAGCAGGAACAGGCTAGTTATGAGAAGGATCTAGTCTGCTTTCCTGAAATGTAGAAAAACGATTCTTCAGCCAAAAGCTCTATGTCCAGAAAAAACTTTAAAACCTATGGTCAAATATACCCAGTCATATTATACAGTCACTCTTTCCCCAGGTCTTGGCATTTCCACCAGTCACTGTGATTTTCTAGGTCACTATCATCTCTGGACCCATAGAGTCTTTCCTTCTTTTATATCCTGTTCTAGTCAGGAAAATCTCCCTTCTTACTCTTGCTTTTCAAAGACACTCTGATTATACGTTCAAACACTTTTCTACATTTCACCTCCATGAATATGATCTGAAATCTCCTAAAGACTCAGTTCAGTACTATAGGGACCTCCTTGGTGGTCCAGTGGCTAAGACTGTACTTCCAATGTAGGGGGTCCAGATTCTACCCCTGGTCAAGGAACTAGAGTCCATGTGCTACACCTAAGACCCAGCACAGCCAAAGGAAAAAAAAAAAAAGAGTCAGCACTTAAACATGAATCTAGAGAAACCAGCCAAGTTCCTTCCCTGACGCAGTGATGTACAGAGCAGTTCTCCCAACTGAAGTCATGAAAACGATTGGGAAAGCAAAGAGGAAAATAACATAAATCAAAGCCAAATGGAGTTTATAATTTTTGTTACAGCATGGGGGAACTATTGAAAAGTTTCAAGCAGATGACTAACATGATTCCTTTTTGGTTTAGGGAAATAAATCTGAGCACAGTATGGAAAAGATCAACCTAGAAGCAAGGAGACCATCAGTGAGGAAGCTGGTAGGATAATCCAGGAAAGAAGTAGCTCATACACTGTTAGTGACGATTGAAAACAAAGTGTATCTAAAAGAGACATTGAAGGGGCATGATACTGACTTTCATAGAGGTTACAGTTTATTTAGAAAGATTATAATAACAATACCTAGATTTACTGAGCTCTTCTTACCTGCCAGATTCTCTGCAGGGTCAAGTAAACTGGACAGATGGGCTTCCCTGGTGGCTCAGCGGTAAAGAATTTGTCTGAAATGCAGGAACATGGGTTCAATCCCTGGACCAGGAAGATCACCTGGACAAAGGGATGGAAACCCACTCCAGTGTTCTTGCCTGGAGAATCTTTATAGACAGAGGAACCTGGCAGGCTGATACGACTGAAGTGACTAAGCACAGCACAGCACAAACTAGAAAATCAAAAGTAATTTCACTGTTTTTTATGTGGCCACTAGCATATGTGGCTTGCATTTGTAGTTTTCACTTTATTTCTATGAAATCACACTGGTTTAAATATACAACCCCTTCCTTCTCCTATGGTCATTCTCTCCTTTGGTTTATTCCCCTTTAACCATGGGGACAATTTCCATCTTTGCAGAAACAAAATTAAAGAAAAAAAAATATCCTCAGTCCTTCTTCTTTCATTAAGTTGTCCCATTTCTTTTTATTTATTGTCCAATTGTTGAATAAGGAAGATAAGAGGATGTTTTATTTTTATTGAGAGTCTCCTATGTGCCACTATCAAGGCTAGACACTTCATCTGTCATTTCTAATTCTTACAGCAACCAGATAAATTCTGTCCATCACTCCACTTTACATATGAAGAAACCGAGTGGGTCTCTGAGAGATTGTTTTAAACAGGGTCTCACAGAAAATAAGTATGTATGAAGTGATGTTACAGAATTCCTAAATACATATTTTGATTCCAAACCTTCCAGATTCAAGAGACTTCTTGAGAAGACAATTCTGTATGTGCTGTCTTAATTTTGATACTCTAAATATCAAGATAACTAACAGAAGCAATTTAAGTGCTGTCTCTAGTTCTTCCAGAAAAACATACACATTTCAAAAACACCTTTTCAGAAATAATTCTACTCAGTAGTCTTACAATTTATAAGAAAAATGGCAAGAAATTTTTATATAGTAAGGAGAATGGGGAAATGCCATAGAAATTTGATTTAACAGGGGTGAGTCTTTATTATTATCTAGTATATTATACTTAACAACTGTCTTTATATTTTACCCCCAAGTAGTATCTAAAGTTATAAAACCAACCGAATATGATGGGTTTCTGGTGAACACCCTCTTCTATGTTGTAGACTGCCAATTTATCACACAGCACAGAACAGAGAAACAAACTCTCAATTCTCTTTTTCAAAGGAGGAGTTTCAAAAAATCAAAGGATCCTGTTTAACTCTTTGCAACTCCATGGACTATAGCCTGCCAGGCCTTCCCATCCATGGAATTCTCCAGACAAGAGTACTAGAATTGGGTAGCCATTCTCTTCTCCAGGGTATCATCCCAACCCAGGACTGAACCTGGGTTTCTTGCATTGGAGACAGATTCTTTACCATCTGAACCATCTATTATATGATAAGTCCTTTTCCAGTCATTTTACAAGTATTAACTACCTCCTTTAATCCTCACAACTAAGGGTGGTTAGATACATAGTGGTCAATGCTAGCTTTACTTTACAGAAGAGGAAAAAGAAAAACTCCCAGATTAATCGGCCAAAATTGCACTGTTTGTGGTAAATTTGGTATGTAAACGCAAGCAGTCATATACTAGGGCCCATACACATAAACATCCCTTGTTTCATTCCTTGCCAAAGTCCAGGCATTAGAGGAGACATGTTATCAAATCTCTCAAAAAAAAAAAGGCACTGGTCAAATAGAGCCATTTTCTTATTGTACTTAGGAAATGCCTATTTGAGAAAATATATATTTATGTTGTTAATTAAGTAATATGAAAAAGATGTTTTGTACCAGGACTGCAATCAGCCCCATTCAAGACTTTAAAGTTCAGAGCCTGAATGGAGTTGATTGCAGGCAAGACTCAACATTCATCAGACAGTCAAATCACTCCATTTTCCTTAGATGTTTTCTTGTTTAGCTGAACCATAAGTGACATCTTCAGGGCAGATGATATTTCAGATTATTATTTTTTTTACCTTTTAGTTATGCATGGTTGAAGCATTGTTATAGGCCAGAAAATAAGTCTCTACAACCTTGAAAAAGTAAATGACCTTATTGTAAGCTCTGACCTTGCTCGTAGCATCTTTTCTGTTTCTTTGTTAGCTCTGAGTGTGGTGTATTGTTTCAGATGAGCAAGGTCTTTGAAGCTCCACTTTTTGCAGCCCCTCCCTCTACCTAATGATTTCAAGCTGTTCAAAGAAATGCTTTGAAACACAGGCAGGAGCCAAATGTTTTATAGTAAGCCTGATTTAAAACAAGCTTCAAATAATGCTTGCTTTTAGGGAACTAGGGGGATGTGAATAAATGGACAGTACTTGCTCCTTCAAAATGTTAGGTTTGCTTGATCACTCAGAGATAGGTTTGTCTTTCATTACGTGCAGTATGCAAAAAAAAAAAAAAAAAAAGAAAAAAACCACAGACTTCTGGAATTTATAACCAAGTAATAATGTTATGCTTGCTTTTCTAGGCTTTGAAAGCAGTGCACATGAGATTTTTATAATATGCAAACAATTTCAGGGCAACTGTGATGCCAGCAAAAGAATGAAACCCTTTATTTGTATTGATTTTTCTATTTAAGGAAGCCTAGAAGGCAATATATTTGGTTCTTTAAAAAATGCAACAAAATCAGAATTGAATTTGTGTAGACACTTCTTACCAAATTAGACCAACAGGAAAATCACTGTTATATTACTTTTATTTAGTACATACTAAATAACAACTATGTCTAACAGATGCCTTCAAACAGATACACCAAGGCCTAGCTTATTTTTGCTTGATGTTTAGCTGCCAAGTCGTGTCTGACTCTTTTGTGACCCCACAGACTACACCCACCAGGCTCCCCTGTTCACCTGCATCTCCTGCATTGGCAGGAGGATTCTCCACCACTAATCCTCCAAGGAGTCCCTCTGTTTATTAGAACCTGTCAATTAGGTTGCTAAATAGCAGAAACTTGCTCTTCAACAGTTCTACAATCTAGAAATTATTTCTTATACATCTATGTATAGCAATATATAATATTATACCCTACACATGGTGGTTGCTTAATAATGATTTCCTGAATGAATAATATTAGCAAAATAAAGAACAGGCTTTTTTTCTAGGTCATAAGGAAACAGAAGGTTCTCACACCAGAGAAGTATAAAAGTGAATGCAGGAGAAGAAAATAAACCTTTTTAAAAGAACTAGTGTTCAGCATCAATCTCTAGATGACATGCCTAGGGTTGGTAAGAATTACTTTCCCTTATGGTCATGCACGGAGAAGACAATGGCACCCCAACCAGTACTCTTGCATGGCGAATCCCATGGGGTTACAGTCCATGGGGTCGCTGAGAGTCGGACAAGACTGAGTGACTTCACTTTCACTGTTCACTTTCATGCATTGGAAAAGGAAATGGCAACCCACTCCAGTGTTCTTGCCTGAAGAATCCCAGGGAAGGGGGAGTCTGGCGGGCTGCCGTCTCTGCGGTTGCATAGAATCGGACACGACTGATGCGATTTATTAGCATGATCATGCAAATTCAGTGTACAAAAGGGCAGGGTAGAATTATAGTGCCTAATTCACTATGGTGAGGAAACAATTCCATGAGAGAAATAAAGACTGGAAAGAAGGCATGAGAAGGAAGGAGAAGGTATGAAATAATGGAGATAACAGACTTCCCGCAATGGTAGCAAAGAGAGGGTATCAGTTTAGTTCAGTTCAGTCACTCAGTCCTGTCCGACTCTTTGCGACCCCATGAATCACAGCATGCCAGGCCTCCCTGTCCATCACCAACTCCCAGAGTTCACTCAGACTCACGTTCATCGAGTCAGTGATGCCATCCAGCCATCTCATCCTCGGTCATCCCCTTCTCCTGCCCCCAATCCCTCCCAGCATCAGAGTCTTTTCCAATGAGTCAACTCTTCCCATGAGGTGGCCAAAGTACTGGAGCTTCAGCTTTAGCATCATTCCTTCCAAAGAGATCCCAGGGCTGATCTCCTTCAGAATGGACTGATTGGATCTCCTTGCAGTCCATGGGACTCTCAAGTGTCTTCTTCAACACCACAGTTCAAAAGCATCAATTCTTCGGCGCTCAGCTTTCCTCATAGTCCAACTGTCACATGCATACATGCCCAATGGAAAAACCACAGCCTTGACTAGATGGACCTTTGTTGGCAAAGTAATCTTTCTGCTCTTCAATATGCTATCTAGGTTGGTTGTACCAAATTATTGCAAACTTACTTGCTTAAAACAAAACAACATTTATTACTCTACAGTTCTGTAGATAAGTGAAGTCTTCAGTGGGCTTTACTAAGCTAAGTCAAGGTGCAAAAAAAAGACTACTGGAAACTCTAGGAGAGATTCTTTGCATTTTTCAGATTTTAGAAGCTCTCCAGAATTTTGGCACCTGGTCCCCTTTTTTCTTCAGTGGCATCAGTGGTTTAGGGTGTGTAACAGAGATGTACTAAAAGACAAATAATACCTTCTTATGGAAAGATTCTCAAAGATCATCTGGTGGTAGCTGAAAGTATACTTCCAGAAAAAAAAAGACAGATTTGGTTATCTTTGTTTTTTCTCCTTATTTTCTATCTACTTGGTAGAAAGTAAATTTCAAGAGAAATCTGGCACTTAAGTATGTGGTAGAGAGTTTTGGAATGAATAACTTGAAGAGAACAAAGCTTTTCTTGTTTGATCCTTGAATAAGCAGACTATGACTAGATGTCTCCAAGTAGCCAGTTTCCCCACCGTATCATGAATTCTTGTCTGCAGTATGAAAGAAAGAGACCAATGGCCAAGAGAAACTAAATAAAGAGATGAAGGGAGAGAAAGATAACCTTGTTTGGGTCCCCGGATCTAAGCTCCTCTGGTCAGCCACATTCTCAATTGCCAAATTAAATGCACTAGTAAGTTCTCTTTCATGCCTAAGTTTGTTGAGTTTGTCTTCTGTAGCAAAAGGAGCCCTGGCAATACAGCCACCATTCCATAACAAGTTTCTTTCACTTGAAATTAGTCCCTATGTTCTATTTCACATTACAAATACATACTCACTACAATACCAAAACATGTTGTTTATAAATAAATTCAGCACTTTCCTTTCTTGTGCAATGCACAGGAAGTTTTAGCAAAAATAAATATAAGAAAAAGAAAATTCTATGCCATTTTATTTCAATTTCATAGACTTTCTTGAATGCCCTGAACATATAGGAATATTTTCATTTGCATGGCTGCTACTGAAGTATGTAATGATGATTTAAAATGAGATAGGGAAAAACCTGGATGAGATCCAAGTTCAAGCTTCAGTAAAGAGACTGCGTGGAATTAAATCCCAAGCTTAAATCTCTTGAAATTTAATTATGTCTCTTAGCGAAAAGCACCTGAATGTTTTCATACCCTAATCAGTTCTACCCTAGCTCTGACAATACAAAACAAAAAATTCAATCAGATTAAATGCTATTCTTGATAATGGTATCCAATAAACTTTATACTTTCTGACTCCTTTCTGTAAATATATCAGGACTTCAGCTTCTACTCTTTGTTTTTCATCACCCTCAAGCACCAAGGTCAATAAAACATTTGGAAGAAATGAATATGTTGTACATATCAAAAGATATACTGTATGTATCTGAACAAAAGTCTTGTAGTGCAGCATTTTATTGAACTCTTATTTCATTTCAGAAGCTGAGTGGAAGAGAGGATCACTGCAGATCTATCAAGTATGTGGGCTTTAATATTTACTTTAGTCATAAAGAGCAAGTGACATGATGAGGACTCACTAGCATAGTAGAAACTCAGGTTGTCAGTACCAGAAAATGAAATTTTTATTTATGGAAGTTGTAAGCTCTAGAAATGATATGTATTATTTTTCTGTTCCTTCTGATTTATAGATTAAATGAATTAGTAGTCACTAAGTTGCAGTTTCATATTTTTTCTCCTTGGAAACCAAGATTTTAAAAATGCCTCAGTGGAAAGTTTTTCAAGAGACAAGAGATAAACTGATTAATATCCTAAATTTCCTTTAGAAGAAAAGGGCAGAATCACCATGAATGCAGACACAGAGAGATGTAGCTATTATGCTTTAGTTTTCCAGATGATAAACCACATTAAATAGCCCTTTTTAATGTGTGGAATACACAATATGTGAGTACATAATATGTGGAAAAAAAGGTGTATTTTATTTTTAGAAATAGCATTCATTTTCTAAGTCTTGAGTTTTAAATAATGTCCCCAGGTTACAATGCCTATATTACCTCCATTTTTAAATGGATAATTTGGACATATTTATAAAACTTGTTTAAATAAGAGACACGCTTATGTTTTATTTTGAAATTCTTTTTATTCAACCATTCTGTTTTAATACCTTATTTATACAAAATGAGCATCTGAAACTATTAACAAAAATACATGCTGTTGGAAAACACAAGAAAAAACAGAGAAATTATTGTACTTATTCAAGTTGTTCATTTTAGCATAAGTAGTTTTTGTTCGCCTTACATAATATTTTTGAACAATGCAATTTGAGGAGAGTATATTTTTTCTCTTTCACTTAATTTCTTAATGGAAGAGTGGGATAAGGACTCTTACTGTATGCCAGACACTATTCACAAAATTACAGATTTAGTGGTGCATGAGAATAACAGATTTTTTTCTTCATGGAGAGCATTGATTAGAGGAAGAAAAATAAATAATCAAATTAATCCCTCCTCCAGGTGATCTTCCTAACCCAGGGATCGAACCCAAGTCTCCTCCATTGCAGGAGGATTCTTTACCAGCTGAACCACAAGGGAAGCCCAAATTAATCAAATAGACACTATGATTACCAATTATAATAAATGTCATGATCTACATGATATATCAGAAAGTAATTGGCTGGGGAATAGACCATACTAAATTAGACAAGACTGTGAAAGAAATTCTTTTCTGAGGAAGTTAACACTGAAGCTGATTCATGAAGAATGAAAAGGTTCCAGGCATGTGGTGAAAAGCTGAAAAATATTTTAGGTGGATAGAACAGCAATTACAATGGCTCTGAGGTAGGGAAAACTTGGCAAAATTATAAAGCTGAAAAGAGACTGGTTTGAATGCGTATAGTAAGGAGTTGTGATGAAAGGAAATGGAATAGAGGTTTCAGCTAGATAACACCAGGCTATTAAGGTCTGAGTGTGTCCCTTCAAAATTCACATGGTGAGAACTAACCCTCAAGGGCAATGGTATTAAAAAGTGAGGCTTTGGTGAGGGGATCATATCATGAGGCTCTGGGATTAGGACTTGGGACACTTATAAAAGAGACTCAAGAGAGAGCTCTCTTGTTTATTCTTCCATGTAAGGATACAAACAAGAATCTGTGACCCAGAAGAGGACCTTCACTGGACTGTGTTGTCACCCTAATCTTAGGCTTCCATCTATAGAACAGTGAGAAATAATTTTTTGTTGATTATAAGTTACCCAGGCTGTGGTCTTTTATTGCAGCAGCCTGAACAGACTGCAACAGTGACCTTAGAGGCTATGATCATGTTTGGGTTTTATTCTAAGAGCAGAAAAAGTAAAAGCAGTACAACCTCAAAAAAAGTTATAACTAAAAGTAAAATGATATTAAAGAAATATGATATGCCTCATGATTTAAAGCCATTTTGGAGATCTGTTTCACCATCATGTGAAGTCACTAAAGAGTACTGAGCATTGCACTTAAAAATTATTAAGATGGTAAAAAATAATTGTCATTGTCCTTATTTATTCTGTCCTTATTTATTTTGTCTAAATATAGAATCTATTGCACCATTTTTAAAAAGCTTTCTTTGTTGTTTAGAGAATAGATTCTGGGAGAGAATAAGTGGAAGCAGGGAGACATATTATGTTATCGCCATGATCCAGAAAGGAAATATTAAGGGTACATTTCATGCAAGGAAGGGCACAATAAAAGACAGAAATGGTATGGACCTAACAGAAGTAGAGGACATTAAGATTAGGTAAGAATACACAGAACTATACAAAAAAGATCTTCATGACCAAGATAATCACGATGGTGTGCTTACTCACCTAGATCCAGACAGTCTGGAATGTGAAGTCAAACGAGCCATAGGAAGTATCACTATGAACAAAGCTAGTGGAGGTGATGGAATGCCAGTAGAGCTATTTCTAATCTTAAAACATGATGCTGTGAAAGTGGTGCACTCAATATGCCGGCAAATTTGGACAATTCAGCAGTGGCCACAGGACTGGAAAAGGTCAGCTTTCATTTGAATCCCAAAGAAAGGCAATGC
The DNA here is from genome assembly GCA_006408675.1 of Madoqua kirkii. Classification (NCBI taxonomy): domain Eukaryota; kingdom Metazoa; phylum Chordata; class Mammalia; order Artiodactyla; family Bovidae; genus Madoqua; species Madoqua kirkii. Next base: position 20,037 of record SJYC01132120.1, read on the forward strand.
CAAAGAATGTTCAAAGTACCACACAATTGCACTCATCTAGCTAGCAAAATAATGCTCAAAATTCTCCAAGCTAGACTTCAACAGTATGTGAACTGAGAACTTCCAGATGTTCAAGCTAGATTTAGAAAAAGTAGAGTAACCAGAGACTATATTGACAACATCCATCAGATCATAGAAAAAGCAAGAGAGTCCCAGAAAAACATGTACTTCTGCTTTCTTGAGTATGCCAAAGCTTTTGACTGTGTGGATCATAACAAACTCTGGAAAATTCTGAAAGAGATGGGAATACCAGACCACCTGACCTGCCTCCTGAGAAACCTGTATGCAGGTCAAGAAGCAACAGTTAGAACGGGACATGGGGCAACAAACTGGTTCCAGATCAGGAAAGGAGTATGTCAAGGTTATATATTGTCACCCTGGTTATTTAACTTATATGCAGAGTAATCATTAGAAATACCAGGCTGGATGAGCACAAGCTGGAATCAAGATTGCTGGGAGAAATATCAATAACCTCAGATATGCAGATGACACCACCCTTGTGGCTGTAAGCAAAGAACTAAAGAGCCTTTTGATGAAAGTAAAAGAGGAGCGTAAAATAGTTGGCTTAAAACTCAACATTCAAAAACAAAGATCATGGCATCTGGTTCCATCACTTCATGGCAAATAGATGGGGAAATGATGGAAACAGTTACAGACTTTATTTTCTTGGGCTCCAAAATCACTGCAGATGTGACTGCATCCATGAAATTAAAAGACACTTAACTCCTTGGAAGAAAAGTTATGACAAACCTAGATAGCGTATTAAAAAGCAGACACATTACTTTGCCGACAAAGGTCCATGTGTTCAAACTATGGTTTTTCCAGTAGTCATGTATGGATGTGAGATGTGAAACATAATGAAAGCTGAATGCTGAAGAACTGATTATTTTGCACTATGGTTTTGGAGTAGACTCTTAAGAGTCCCTTGGACTTCAAGGAGATCCAACCAGTCCATCCTAAAGGAGATTAGTCTTGAATATTCAATGACTGATGCTGAAGTTCCAATACTTTGGTCATCTGATATGAAGAACTGACTCATTGGAAAAGACCCTGATGCTGGGAAAGATTGAAGGCAGGAGAAGGAGATGACAGAGGATTATATGGTTGGATGGTATCACTGACTCAATGGACATGAGTTTGAGTAAACTCTGGGAGTTGGTGATGGACAGGGAGGCCTGGCATGCTGCGATTCATGGGGTTAGGAAGAGTCAGACATGACTGATAGACTGAACTGAAGTGATTGAACTGACTGAACCAGTTCCAAGTGTTTGAGCACAACCTCTGACTAAACATTATCTACCTGTGGAGATATATAAGTATAGAGGGTGACCCTAAAAATCCAGGATAAAAAATTAAGGTAATAAAAAAATTAAGCGCTGGCAAGGGTGCGAATCAGAAAGGAACTCTTTCTTTGCTCATGGAAATGCTAAGTGGAACAGCCACTTTGAAAGACAATTTATCTGCTTCTTAGAAAACTAAACTTCCTACCATACTATCTAGCAATCATTTTCCTTGTGTTTACTCAAAGGAGCTATAATTTTATATCCACAGGGAAACCTGCACATGAATATTTATGGAAGCTTTGCTCAAAACTTGTAAATAACCAATATGTCCTTCAGTAGTTGAATATATAAATAATCTGTAAGGAAATGAACCATCATGCCTTAAAAAGACATGGAGAACATCATCATGCCTTAAAAAGACATGAAGAAATCTGAATGAATCTTACTAATTAAAATAAGACAATATGAAACCAAGTAAATAAACTTTCAAGAAAAAGTAAGTGTATAAAGACTGAAAGCAGACTAGTGGTTTCCTGGAGTTGGGGTTGGGAATAGGGACTGAGTACAAGGCATAAGAGGGAGCTCTTAAAGGTGATGGAAATATTCTAAAACTAGAAGGTGGTGTTGGGGGGCACAGCTCTAAAAGGCACTAAAAAGCATTTAATTGTCTACTTATAAAGTGTCATTGTAATGGTATAGAAATTATACCTCCATTTTTAAAATAAAGAGCTACAAAGGACAGTTTGGAATCATTTGAGTACATTTTGATATGAAACTTCTATTAGATAACTTTGTTATACCAATGGTAAATTTCTTGTATTTTGGGGCAACTGTTGTTATTCTTGTTCATAGTATTCACAAGTGAAATGTGATGATTACAATTTCTATTTTTAAATGTTCAGTCAAAATAAGGCATATAAATAGAAACAAATGTTGTGAGTATATATTAACCAGTTTGTGTTTACTATTATTCCTTGAACACTTTTGTAAGTCTGACATTTTTCAAAAGAGTTGGAAGGTAGAGAAATCCGTTCTAGGCTTGTTTGTTGTTTTTACCTATATTGAAGTGGGGAAGACTGGTGGAAGAAGAGGCTGGGTGTGGAGCAGGAGAGAAAAGTGTTTTCTTTTGGACAAGTTTCAAAGGCTATGAATCATCTAAGTGCTCAGGGATGAAACACAGAGGGGGGATTTTAAGGCTTTGAGTGTTAAATCCTTGATACTGTGGGGATCACCTAACTAGATAGTACAGATCAGCACAACATGGAAGGAGCTAACTGTGTCAAATGGCACTGAGAAACTGTATGTGGTCAGGAGAAGAAGTCTGTTGGGTTTGACTACTTGAAAATTATTGCTATTGCTATTGCTATTGCTATTGCTAAGTCACTTCAGTCGTGTCTGACTCTGTGCGACCCCCTAGACAGCAGCCCACCAGGCGCCCCCGTCCCTGGGATTCTCCAGGCAAGAACACTGGAGTGGGTTGCCATTTCCTTCTCCAATGCATGAAAGCAAAAGGTAAAAATGAAGTCACTCAGTCATGTCCGACTTAGCGACCCCATGGACTGCAGCCTACCAGGTTCCTCCATCCATGGGATTTTCCAGGCAAGAGTACTGGAGTGGGGAGCCATTGCCTTTATATCTGTTTCAGTGGAGTAAGACAGGGGTTAGAGTGGTTTGAGTAAGCAAGACCATGAACATATACAGCCCTTTAGAAAGTACCCCTCTGAACAGGAACATATAAATAAGGTGGTAGCTATAGGAAGATTTAAAGTGAAGAAGAGATATGTTCATGTTTTTTGTTTGTGGGTTTGTTTTTAATATGAGATACTAGAACATGGTTTTTTTAGAGGATTATGAGAAGAAAGAGAATGGGAGGGTGCACAGGAGGGAGAAAAGGGCAAAGAGATACAGCAAGAGTGAAAGAGATTCTTGATGAGAGGGAGAAATAGACAGAGAAGATGAAAGAAAGAGAATTTTCTTATTGTGCCTGGTTGCTTTTAGTGAGGTGTCTTTTTCATCGTACAAGTACTTTAAATAATAGCTGGAGAATGCTGTCCATTAAGATCCAAATACAGACTGAACTCCAGTCTAAGTTCGATGAAAGTCTCTGAATACCTCCCAAGATATCTTTAAGGATGGAGATACTGTGAGAGGAAATTATATTTTTCTTGCATATTCCTTTTCTGCATTTAGACTTAATTGGTTTGGTATATGGGTCATCTCCTGAGCCTACTGTATTGCCTAAGTCAAAAAACTCAGTGTTTATTTTTGTGATTTATGGACACACACAAAGTAATGTACAAACAAAAATGTGTTTGGGTTTGAAACAGATTGTACAGAAAAGCTGAAGGTGGTAGAACATTCAAACAACTTAAAACAGCTTAAAATTGAACATATTTCTTTTTAAAGCTTCTTTACCTTGCTCCCTTTCCAGATCTTCATTATTACCCACAAGAGCAGCTGAACTAATTTTTTATTTTATCCATTTTATTATCCCTTTCCAGCCAATGCTCATCAGTAGTCATTTTCCAATTTTAATTGACTTTCAAAGGATTATGAGACGAGAAAGAAAGGGTGTTTTACTGACAAAACCACTTTCTTTCATAATTGGTTTATGATATTCTTTGCAAAGATCTTTTTATTTTCCCCAGACCTCCAAAAAGTTGGTATTCCTCTTTCTAGCCTTGGTATGTCTTCTACACTCTTGCAATGTAATCAATGCCAAATAAATCTGGAATTGGTAAATCACGACAGTTTTCTCTGAAGAAGACTTTTGAAGACTAGCCAAAATCTTCAGTCTGTGTAAAATGCAGGTGTGTGTTAACAGCTATTATAATAAATTGGAACACCTGTTAAGTCTGTATTCCAGCTTTCTCTTTAATTCCAGATGCAATTCAATGTCTTCACATATCCATTATATTATGCCAGAAAACACTACATAAAAGAGTAAGCCAACATTCTCATCTGTTTCTAAGCAGCATTTTCAAATCTGTGCCTTCCTTCAATTTTGCATTTATGGAAGGACTTCCAGAATACTGAGCAAGTAGTTTTTGAGGATTTTATAGAAAAAGCATATGGTGGTTCAATATTGGGGTATTATTTTTTGTGTTTTCCTTTTTCTTTCTTACTGGTATAACTCTCAACTTGAAAGTCAAATTTATAAAGACAATTAATATATGCATTGTTTAACATAAGCATGTTAAGTGTAAATTTATTTTGAGTTGTCATGGGCTTCATAAGAAATTCTTTTTGCTGTCTCTT
>SJYC01132122.1:0-16120 GCA_006408675.1 Madoqua kirkii
ATGCCTTATTAGATTTCTTTTCCATGACTACAGTTCAGAGAGCAGTGTTCTTATTTGCTTTCATTTCATCAACTCAACATATCTTGAAAGGTCAAGACTAGACAACATTACTATGAATGTTCATATTGCAAATATCAGTGATTGGGACTCTGCAGGCTGTGGGCCAAATGCAGTAACCAACTTTGTTTGGATGGTCTGCAACTAAGAATGGATTTTACACTTTGAAATGGCAGCCGTATAACCAAAAGAATAATATTTTATGACATGTGGGAATATATAGTATTCAGATTTGTGCCCATAAATGATGTTTTATTGGAACACAGTCATGTATATTTGCCTATACATTAGCTATGACTGATTTTTCACATAGTAATGGGAGAGTTCAGTATATAGAAAGCTTTTGGCCCCTGAATCTAAAATAGTTGCTGTCTGACCTGTTATAGACTGAATTGTTTCCCTCCCAACCCCTTAGTTGAAGTTCTAACCCCAGTGTGACTGCATTTGTTGACAAGGATTTTAAGATTGTAATGAATGTTAAATGAGGTCATAGGGTTAGGGTCCAAAACTGCAGGACCATGTCCTCCTAAAAGAGAAAGAGATACCAAGAGTAAAGGCAAGATGGGGACAGGGCCAGAAAGTTGCCATCTGCAATCAAGAAGAGAAGCCTCAGGAGAAACCTAAAGTATAGGTACCTTAATGTACACAACTAGCCTCCAGAATTGTGAGAAAATAAGTTTCTTACTGTTGTTTAAACCTCCCAGTTTGTAGTATTTCATTATGATAGCCTCTCGTGAACAGTTGTTTACAAAATATGTGCCAATATCTGATCAAGATAGAAGTCACAACTTTTCAAACTGTTAAGCCAAAACTAAAGGCCTAAGGAACTCACAATATTTATCTGGTATGGTACAACACAAAGCTAAAAACTTAAAAGAAAGGACTCAATCAGAGGAAAAAGGGATAAATCCAAGGAAAATGCCTTTCTGTTGGCATACTCTTATGGAAATAACAAATTTAGATTGGGTGGCTTTGGGGAGGAAGAAGTTACATGGCGTCTGTTGCCATTCTTCAGTCACTGTTTTGTCCAACTCTTTTTGGACCAAGGAACTGCACCAAGCAGGCTTCCCTGTCCTTCACTCTCTCCTAGAATCTGTTCATATCCATCGAGCCAGTGATGCTATCCAACCACCTCATCCTCTGTTGCCCTCTTCTCTTCTTGTCCTCAGTCTTTCGCAACATCAGGATCTTTTCCAGTGAGTCAATTCTTTGCATTAATTGGCCAAAGTATTAGAGCTTTGGCTTCAGCATCAGTCCTTTCAATGCAAGCAACATCTTCCAGTGACATGAGACAATTCAACACATGGGAATCACTAGACAGTCAGTACCAATATTGGATTAATTATATTCATTGCAGCTGAAAATAAAGAAGCTACATACAGTTAGCAAAAACAAAACCTGGAGTTGACTGTGGCTCAGATCATGAGCTTCTTATTGCAGCATTCAGGCTTAAATTGAAGAAAGTAGTGAAAACCACTAGGCCCTTCAGGTATGATCTAAATCAAATCCCTTGTGATTAATTTGGTAGGGGTGATGAATAGATGCAAAGGCTTAGATCTGGTACACAGAGTCCCTGAAGAACTGTGGATGGAGGTAACATTGTACAAGAGGTGACGACCAAATTCATCCCAAAGAAAAAGAAGTGCAAGAAGGTGAAGCGGTTGTCTACTAAGGCCTTACAGTTAGCTGAGAATGGCATCTGAAGTTTGGTTTACTCATTTCTCTTTCTCTACTGCTTATGCCCTGAAAATGTGTGTGTGTTCACTAGAGATTAGCTTGCTAGTTTGTTTACCTAAAATGACAGACACTCTTCTGAGTGAGAGATTTCTATTGTTCTTTCAACTATTTTGCCGCTTCTCATCCAAAAAATTTTTTTAAAAACTTCATTTCTGTGTTTGAATTATTTTTGTTTTTTCTTCTGAAATTTTTAAAGTTATGTTTGATCTACTTTTAAAAAATCAGAATTGAATTTCAGATGGTTTCATTGAATGGGGTACCTGATCTAATGTTTTACCCTTTTTTCCCCCCCTATGTGCCAGCAGCATATATAAATGTAGCTCAGAACTGGTTGCTGACAAATTAACCAAACTCAAGCAGTTCAATTTTCATATAGAGTCCTCTCAAGATGTAGAACGCTCAGGATGTTTCAGGATAACTGAAAATCAGAACACTCTGCCTATGGCTGCGTTTGGCTTAAACACACAAAATTTTAACTGATTGCCACTCTTTTGTATAATGCTAACCAGATTTTTTTAATAGAAAAAAGGAAACAGTCTACTTTCTGTTCACAGATTCATAGAATATTAGGAATTGAAAATAACCTTGGCAATCATCTAGTCTAATCTACCCTCATAACTTTAGAGAAAATAACAGCTATAATTTAATCTGCCTTTATCAGTCTAAATAGTCTGAGTTAAAAACCAACCCCCCCAAATTGGTGTTAACAAACCAGTTATTCCTCCCTCATTCTGCATAATCACGTGGGTGGATGGGAGGATGATCATTTTCCCTTAGGGGCTGTCAGAGGCTCTGTTTCAGCAGGAGTTTCCATGAGCTGAGCAAAGAAAGCACTGTCTTTTACTTCTGCTCCCATACCAATAGCCAGAGCAAGCCACAGATTACATGGCAGCCACAAAGGCAGCAGGGACCCACCATCCTTCCCTGTGCCTAGAAGGACAACCAGAACACTTGTGTGTAGCCTCAGTGTCTGCCACAAAATGCAATGTTTCTGGTGTGTCACTTGTTACAACTAAATCAGCAGATACTCAGTACATCTTGCCTCTGCACTGAAGGAGACAGATACTGTTTCCAATAAGACAATTTTTAAACATTAAATTTTTCCTCCTAGTATTGCTGCTGTCTCCTGCACAAAAAGAGTAGATGATCTGTAAGCTGGTAGAGAGAGATAAATATGTACATATATATATTAATATAAATGGAGACCCGTTCCTAAATAAAGTAGAGAGAAAAGCAGAAAATCTGCCTATTGTTTTGTTTCTTTCTTTGGACATTCAGTCCTGATTATGAAGGAATTCTCCATAAAATCAGTTCAGTTCAGTCACTCAGTCATGTCCGACTCTTTGTGACCCCATGAAACACAGCATGCCAGGCCTCCCTGTCCATCACCAACTCCCGGAGTCCACTCAAACTCATGTTCTTTGAGTTGGTGATGCCATCTAACCATCTCATCCTCTGTCGTCCCCTTCTCCTCCTGCCATCAATCTTTCCCAGCACCAGGGTCTTTTCAAATGAGTTGGCTCTTCACATCAGGTAGACAAAGTATTGGAGGTTCAGCTTCAACATCAGTCCTTCCAATGAACACCCAGGACTGATATCCTTTAGGATAGACTCGTTGGATCTCCTTGAAGTCCAAGGAACTCTCAATACTCTTCTCCAATACCACAGCTCATAAATATCAACTCTTCAGTGCTCAGTTTTATTATAGTTCAACTCTCACAGCCATACATGAACACTGGAAAAACCATAGCCTTGACTAGATGGGACCTCTGTTGGCAAAGTAATATCTCTGCTTTTGAATATGCTCTCTAGGTTGGTCATAACTTTCCTTCCATATCTTTTAATTTCATGGCTGTTGATACCATTTGCAATGATATTGGAGCCCTTCAAAATAAAGTCAGCCACTATTTCCACTGTTTCCCCATCTATTTTCCATGAAGTGATGGGACTGGATGCCACAATCTTAGTTTTCTGAATGTTGAGATTTAAGCCAACTTTTTAACTCTCCTTTTTCACTTTCAACAAGAGGCTCTTTAGTTCTTCACTTTCTGCCATAAGGGTGGAGTCATCTGCATATCTGAGGCTATTGATATTTCTCCTGGCAATCTTGATTCCAGCTTGTGCTTCTTCCAGCCCAGCACTTCTCATGATGGATTCTGCCTAGAAGTTAAATAAGTAGGGTGACAATATACAGCCTTGATGTACTCCTTTTCCTATTTGGAACCAGTCTGTTGTTCCAGGTCCAGTTCTAACTGTTGCTTCCTGACCTGCATACAGGTTTCTCAAGAAACAGGTCAGGTGATCTGGTACACCCATCTCTTTCAGAATTTTCCACAGTTTCTTGTGATCCCACAGTCAAAGGCTTTGGCATAGTCAATAAAGCAGAAATAGATGTTATTCTGGAATGCTCTAGTTTTTTTCAGTGATCCCGTGGATGTTGGCAAGTTGATGTCTGTGTCCTCTGCTTTTTCTAAAACCAGGTTGAACATCTGGAAGTTCACGGCTCATGTACTGTTCAAGTCTGGCTTGGAGAATTTTGAGCATTACTTTACTAGCGTGTGTTATGAGTGCAATTGTGTGGTAGTTTGAGCATTCCTTCACATTGCCTTCTTTGAGATTAGAATGAAAACTGACCTTTTCCAGCCCTGTGACCACTGCTGAGTTGTCCAAATTTGCTGACATATTGAGCGTAGCACTTTCACTTTTAGGATTTGAAACAGTTCAACTGGAATTCCATCACGTCCACCAGCTTTGTTCATAGTGATACTTCCTAAGGCCCACTTGACTTCACATTCCAGGATATCTGGCTCTAGACGAATGAGGGATCACACCATTGTGATTATCTGGGTCTTGAAGATCATTTTTGTACATTCTTCTGTACATTCTTGCCACTTCTTAATATCTTCTGCTGCTGTTAGGTCCATACCATTTCTGTTCTTTATTGAGCCCGTCTTTGCATGAAATGTTCCCTGGGTATCCCAAATTTTCTTGAAGAGATCTCTAGTCTTTCTCATTCTTGTTGTCCTCTATTCCTTTGCACTGATCACTGAGGAAGGCTTTCTTATCTTTCTTTGCTATTCTTTGGAATTTTGCATCAAATGGGTATATCTTTCCTTTTCTCTTTTCCTTTTTCTTCTTTTTTTCATAGCTATTTGTAAGGACTTCTCAGAGAGCATTGTGTTTTTTTGCATTTATTTTTCTTGGGGATGATCTTGATCCCTCTCTCCTGTACATTATCACAAACCTCTGTCCATAGTTAATCAGGCACTCCGTCTATTAGATCTAGTCCCTTAAATCTATTTCTCACTTTCACTGTATAATCGTTAAGAATTTGATTGAGGTCATAACTGAATGGTCTAGTGGTTTTCCATACTTTCTTCAATTTAAGTCTGAATTTGGCAATAAGGTGTTTATGATCTGAACCACAGTCAGCTCCCAGTCTTGTTTTTGATAGACCTTCTCCATCTTTGGCTGCAAAGAATATAATCAATCTGAATTCAGTATTGACCAACCATTCAGTATCACGGTAATCCAAGTCTATGACCCAACCAGCAACACCAAAGAAACTGAAGCTGAACTTTTCTATGAAGACCTACAAGGCCTTCTAGAACTAACACCCAGAAAAGATGTCCTTTTCATTATAGGGGACTGGAATGCAAAAGTAGGAAGTCAAGAAACACCTGGAGTAACAGGCAAATTTGGTCTTGGAGTACAGAATGAAGCAAGACAAAGGCTAATAGAATTTTGCCAAGAGATTGCACTGGTCATAACAAACACCCTCTTCCAACAACACAGAGAAGATGCTACACATGGACATCACCAGATGGTCAACATAAAATTCTCTTTTATTAGTCTCACTAAAAAAAAAGAAAAAGGAGGGGTACATTACAGAGTCTAGCTATATGATCTGTTGCTTGAGGTTTTAGAGCTCTATAGATTCAAAGTGAGAGGCCAAAAGTATGGATATGTGTCTATAATAACAGGAATACAAGACAATTGGAGAATTCAAAGGAATAAGAGAGACCCCCACACCCAACTTTCTTGGCAGTGGTTGGATATAACTGTTGTACATATGATAGATCTGACAAAATTACACACAAATAGCTATATAAATTGTGAACTATAAATTGTTATATTTGTGTGTGATTGTGTAAAAATTATAACTTCTTTCATTAAGTCAAAAAATAAAAACAAAAACTGAGATCTAATTTGAACACCAGCATACAAAGTCAAGAAAAATGTTCATCTTCCAAAATGATGATTCATTATGACAAACAGTAGCTCATGTGGAAATATTCACTTCCACAGCATTGAGATTTTACCTTCTATGCCGAAAAGGTGACTCAGGTTAACTAAGCTGTTCTTTGTGGCTTAGCTGGTAAAGAATCCACCTGCAATGCAGAAGACCTGGGTTCGATCCCTGGGTTGGGAAGATCCCTTGGAGAATGTAAGGCTACTCAGTCCAGTATTCTGGCCTGGAGAATTCCATGGACTGTATAGTCCATGGGGTCACAAAGAGTCAGACAGAACTGAGTGACTTTCACTTTCTTTCTAGAGTCACACAAGTTTTAAGCAGTCTAATCGATGCTAGTACTCTGTTTCTGACTGCTATTTTGAAGGTCTTTTATTCTGCTCTCTTATTTTTTAGCAATTAGCTGAGTAATTCTACCAAGGTAATCTATACCATTTCTGAAGATTTCTAAGAAGTAATGTTTTATAATTACATTTATAGTATTAAATGTCAATACTATAAATATAAAAGGACTTAGCCAATTTACATAAAATATCTTTTTGAAGATTTCTGTAACTGAGTACTTTCACTTTCTTTCTAGAGTCACACAAGTTTTAAGCAGTCTAATCGATGCTAGTACTCTGTTTCTGACTGCTATTTTGAAGGTCTTTTATTCTGCTCTCTTATTTTTTAGCAATTAGCTGAGTAATTCTACCAAGGTAATCTATACCATTTCTGAAGATTTCTAAGAAGTAATGTTTTATAATTACATTTATAGTATTAAATGTCAATACTATAAATATAAAAGGACTTAGCCAATTTACATAAAATATCTTTTTGAAGATTTCTGTGAGTTATGTCATTGTTTCAGTTTTGACATTACGGTGCCAAGTTATCCTTACTTCTCTTTATCCCTTTCCTTGCACATTCTAGGACTACCAAATAATTACTTTCCTGTGTTTGCCCATAACAAATAACCATAAAGTGGGTGATTTCAAAGAATAGAACTTTGCTCTATCACAGTTCTGGAGGCAAGAGTTTCTAAATCAAGGTGTGGGCAGAGCTGCACACTCTTTGTAGACTCTAGTGGGAAGCTTTCATTGCTTCTACAAGCTTCTGATATCTGTCTCAATATTTCTCGGCATTCCTTGGGTTGGGAGCACATCACTCCACACTGTAGAGTCATGGACCAACTATTGATATATGCTAAAAAATATTTTTAAAAGATTTGACAAATCATGGAGATAAAAAAAAAATATTTGATCTCAGACCACAACCCCAGCCTTCTAAGCTCCTGTGTGGAAAACATTTAGCTATGTTGTGTTATTGACATATTGCTTTAGCATCTTGAAACATACCTTTAGTACACTTCAATTCTATTTTATAATAATTCATTGAGTCTCTAGTATTTGTATTGTAACAACAGACACTAAGAAAATATCAGAAAGGTGTTTCTCAGTACACATATTCAGTAACTTCATCCTAACTGTGGAGTATTTAATAAAGACCCAATCTATGAACCAGTTGATTATATCTGAAGGCATTTAATTCCAACAGAGCTTGAGGAAGGAGAAGCCCTTTAGGAGGAAACCATAAATCAGTAAGTCAAATGCAATAAACCAGTAGTATGATGAAAGTAGAATAATTGTAAACACATTTAATAAGCAGATTAAACACAAGGAGGAACTTGTTAAGGAATTCTTAATGATTCATGTTGATAGAATGCCTAAATAACAAAGTAGACAATTAATCAAAGACAAGGGGAAATTAATGTTTGTGATTTGTGAAACAGAATTGGAGGTCTAGTAAGAAAGGTGTAATGGCCACATAAAAAAGAATAAAAAATATTCAATAACTATTGTTTTTTGTAAAACAAAACGTTGATAGGCTGCAGAAAATCTCTAGGTCAAAGCAACTCATTTCTAGCTCTAAATCCAAGATAATTATTTTAAAATACCTGGTTGCTTAAGGAAAAAACCTAAATGCAAGGCATATAAAAGAATTCTGACTTTACACAATGTAAGCAATTACACTGTAACATTTGTAACATTCATCTGGCCCTCCATTAGGTTGAAATTTGTATGGACTAAAAGTTCTGCTCAGATCCTGGCACAGAATAGCTATGATCTGCTGGAAAGACTTTCTTGACCCCTTTATTCACTTTTATATAAATTTCCTCTCCTATAACAGTGTATTTTACATACATCACATTGTATAAATATATCTATCCTCCTTTTGTATTGACATAGAGCCAAATAAAAATAAAACCATCGTCTATAATTTTTCTCTTGAGGGGCCTCTCTTTGACTCGTTTCTTGCTCTCCCAGATTCTTTATCTGATAGAGGAACCCTTCTCACTGTTGAACTACCTTTTGTTAAATGGAAATATTGCTGTCACATTTCTGCAGCGTCCATGGATTAAAACTTCCAGGGTCAGGTTTAGCTGAAGAATGCAGGCTGGTGGAGAGTGGGGGCATCGATAGCTGTCTTTGCTTCCCTTAGTATTATTTCATTTCTTCAGACATGTTTCTGCAAAGGAGGCATGGACTTTTGTTGTATATTAATTACTTTACTTAACCTCCAATATCATAAGAATCATAAATATGTTCCATATCAGGTCCATTGTTCCCTCCCAAATAGCAGACAAGGAACACTGTTCACATCTACCTCATCATCAACCGGAGAATCATGACCTATTCCATTCCCTACTTTCATGCTTCCTTGTTGAGAATTTAGTTGAATTTCTCCACAATGTTGCTGCTTCAGCATCAGTTTTGTGTGGCCAAGTGGTTGCAGGGACGTCAGCTAACACTGAAAGTGAAAGTGAAGTCGTTCAGTTGTGTACAACTCTTTGCCACCCTATAAACAGTAATCTACCAGGTTTCACAGTCCATGGGATTTTCCAGGCAAGAATATTGGAGTGGGCTGCTATTTCCTTCTCCAGGGGACCTTCCCAACTCAGGGATTGAACTTGGGTCTCCTGCATTGCAGACAGACGCTTTACTGTCTGAGCCACCAGGGAAACCCTCAGCTAACACCAGCCCCTCTTATAAGTTCATGTCCTCAGTAGCAGGTAAATGTAAGCTCTTCGTACAACTCCCCTTGTGAAAAGAATTTTCCCATACCTCCCAGGGCTTTCCCCTTGAGCCTCCCTTGGATAAGACTCCCTAGACCCCAAAGCTTCCCAAAACACATTTCCTTTTTATTATAATTAATATTCGGCCTTAGTCTGGAGCCCCTACTCCACCCAGGGATGGTTTTCCCCACTCTCTTGCCTAAGCTCAGCTCTCCCTGACTGAACTCTGCCCTGACTTCCCCATGTGGCCCCTTGAGGCATATTATGTACCTCCTCCATGACCTGTGTGTGATAAATCTTTCTGTTACTTGTGAGTAATAATCCTTTCCTTTTCAGTCTTTTGTTGAATGGTGGTTCACTATCCAACATTGAGATCCAAGTTCTTTCTCCACATATGTTAATTTGACAAAGTCACACTTCTTTATCCCATTCTAATCATCATCACATTCTGTAAGTGCTTTCTTGGACACAGTTTTGTCTTGAACATGTGATAAATGTCTAACATCATCTATAAGTCTTGAGAATGTCTAGCTTGTCTTTTTGTCTTCAGTTTCTGTCTTACAAACAGATATCAAAAATATTCCTCAAACTCCAACTCTTCATCAACAATCAAGTTAACTACTTTTCTTTAAGCTGTTGTAGTTAGTACATTCTGTATAATTCTTGAAAAACCTAAACTGAAGTCTATTTCAAATATTATAATGTTATGGTATCTAACTACTAGCGATAATTTTTCTATGTCCTGTCAAAGAAATAAATATTCTCTTGTCTCTGTATTCCATAACACCCGTGAATATACTGTTGCACGAATCACACTATATTATCAGTATTTGTTTATATGTCTGTCTCTGTCATCAAACTAAGAACTCTTTGAAAGTTAAGGACAAGTCTTACTCATTTTTTTCTTCCCATGACCCAGATGCCTTCTTAACAAGTCATTAAATTCTAAAAAGTCATTTGAACAATTAGGCAAAAGCTGGCTGAGAGCATATTCTAACAGTGCTTTTCTGACTGAGATATTAGCCTGTGCTACTTAATCTTTCTCTAGTGCCTTAGAACACTCCTTTCTTTATAGTGTTTGAAAAACTTTGAAAAGATGAACTAACATCTCAAGGTCACCATTGGTGATGGGACAGAGCTTGATCCTGGGTCTCTACACTTCTTAAAAATCCTCTTCTGTGTGCTCTCCTCTGGTCTAGAAAGCAACACATCCTCTTAAGAAAATTTCTTACATTTTAAAATTAATTTCTTAAACTTCTTACATATATTAATTTTGTATTTTTGTACAATACCTGTCTTGGACTGTTATAGATAAGTATTTTAAGTTGTTCCTTATACATTAAATATAAGTAACCTTCTTTCAAAGGTGTTTCATTTGGGGAAGACAAACATAAAGCTCATGTCTGCTAGAATATTTTTCTACTGAAATGAAAGGCTATTTAGACAGACTGATGAATAAAATAGAATACCCATCTTCAGACCAAATGAGATTTGAAAATACAAGGTTATGTTTTTTAAACAGGTATAAAGGATTCTGAAATGAAAGAACAAGATGAAGCAAAGTAGGGGTGGGAAGACCTCTCAAATGAGGAAAACTAAGAGAATATGGCAAGTTAGAAGAGAGAAAACAAGAGAAGGTTTTACAGTTTTTTCCTGTATTCTGTTCTTAAGAAATACACAGCCCTTGGGGTAACTCAGACAACTGGTACTAAGCTAATCAATGCTTTCTGTCCCTTTGCCAAAGTAACTGATTCAGAGACAGCACATGATCAAACTGGAACAATAAGATCAATAAGAACCAATATTAGGACTTTTGTGTGAGCAATCAAAGTGGTAAGAGTCTCCTTTGATGCACTGTATGTTAAAATAATGTAAAATTAAAGCTGCTGCTGCTGCTGCTGTGTCCGACTCTGTGCGACCCCATAGATGGAAACCCACCAGGCTCCTCTGTCCCTGAGATTCTCCAGGCAAGAACACTGGAGTGGGTTGCTATTTCCTTCTCCAATGCATGGTACTAAAGCAAACAGGCTCAGTGATAGGCTAAAGCAGAGGAAGCAGAACTGAAAAACTGGTGATGTCTTTGGAACTTTAGGTAAAGAAACCTAAGTGTATCTGAATTTGAACTATTAAGTTAAATGGATATCCTATTTATGATTATTATTACTGTCAGGCTACATATTCTAAAAGTTTTAATTAATGCTGTATAATTCATATGCCCTGGGACAAAAGCAGTCCATCAGGACCACATATTGGTAGAGAAGGGCACAGCACAACATGAGGGAAAGAGATAGACGTGATATCAAAGAATTATGCCTAAATTTTTGTATGAAAGTATATGAAACAGGTATGGAAAGAATCTCAAACTAGTACTAATAATAAGAACCAGAGTTCTGAAAATAGAGATTTAATAAATGCTAGTTCTCTTCTTTTTCTTAAAGTATGGCCCCTTAATGAACTAGAAGCACCTAATGATAAAGTAAAGGAAGGCTGTTCCCCACGCCCTTGCTGCATTCATGCATTTAATGAATTACCTGGGTGATCTAAGGCCGAGCTTTCCAACTGAGATGCACCACTTGCTGTGAATATATTACAGATAAGGTGAAATACTGATCATTTTAGTCCTTGAGGTGTGTTTTAGTTACGATATCACTAGAAGCTGTAACAAGCTTCAACATTCCATTGGCATGTTTACATATATAGGCAAATATATATGTTTCAATATATTTGTGATATATATTATATACTAAACACACTTGTTTATTTCTTGCTTATCTTACTGTCAAAAGCTAATATTCTGGTCAGCAGTGGTCAGCAAGTAGCTTTTCTACATGGAGTGTCTTAGCTGACACAGCTCTCCTCACCTCGGGCTCTGGCGCACGTTTTTAACTACTTTTACTATCAAGGTGAGTCTGAGTGAACTCCAGGAGTTGGTGATGGACAGGGAGGTCTGGTGTGCTGCAATTCATGGGGTCACAAAGAGTGGGACATGACTGAGCGACTGAACTGACTGACTGACTATAAAGGCCATATATTATCTCTATTTACATTCAATTGGTGAGAATTAGTCTCACAAGACCATACATGGATACAAAAAGTCCTAGGATCTATATAGTCCCTAGCTGGGGAGTTGCTTTCCAGAGACAAGTACCCTATGGAAAAGAAAATGCAGATTTTAAGTTAGCCAGTGTTGTCACATGGCTTTGAGCCACTCGCCCATTATTTCCAGCCATTAGCAAACATACTGATTACACAGCTTCACCGTTTACATATTATGTGTGCTGTAATGTAGAGATGTTTGAGAAGCATCAATCTATGGCACCCGTTTGGTACCAAGGGACTTGAAATTCTGCTTGGGCATCCTCAATCCTCTAAATTCTCCAGGCACCAGATAATTGTGGATTAGGCCCAACTCCATTTATGATACTTCATTTTGCTCCTTTTGCCATGGGTAAGCCTGGTAACACTCTGTTTTCCTTCCTTCCTCTGCTTGCTTCTCCCCATTAACTACCTCATGCTACCCATTTCCTTTTATCTTTAGCTATTCCAGAGCGCTGATCTTCTCCATGAAAGTGAATTGCCATTTATCTCAGCATGGAAACTCTCAGCCTCTTAACAGGGAGACCAATGAGAATGACATAAATCTTCAGATATGAACTGAAGAAATTATGAATCCAAGTTTAATGTCAAAATTATTCATTTTTTATCATTGAAGTAGTAACATTGGAAGGGATAAATTTCTGTAAAAGATTCCTTTATGGACACCTCTCTGATTAAAATTAATTAAAATTCTACTCTTTATCTCTTTCTCAGCTTACATCTGTGACCCCATGGACTGTAGTCTGCCAGGCTACTCTGTCCATGGACTTCTCCAAGCCAGAATACTAGAGTGGGTTGCCATTGCCTTCTCCATGGGATCTTCCTGATTCAGAGATTGAACCCAGGTCTCCATATTGCAGGTAGATTCTTTACTGGCTGAACACCAGGGAAGCCCTTAAGTATATTATTATGCTAAATATTTCCTTTGTGCAAAAGAATAAACACATAATGTGTCCTACTGTGTGTATGGCTAGGTATCTCCTGGGACAAATAAACCTACAATTTCTGTAGCTAAACACATTATAGATAACTTTCTGTTGAGGCACAGTCTAATACTTTGTGTTCCTTACTATAGGAGGAGGAGAAAGCTTCATTCAGTCCTTTCATTCAGGAATTCAGACCTCAGATACTGGATCATCTTCAGAGCTTCCAAGATCACTCTGAGCATCTCTATCTAACAAGAGAAGACAAGAGAAGGAAGAACTTGGAAGATCTCTCCTGGGAGTATTTGGGGACCAGATATGGAAGGGTCACATATCACTTCTTCTATCATTCAACTGAGTCCTTCAACCACACTTAACTGCAGAGAAGGGTGGGAATGTGGTTTTGTAGACAACTGGTAAATTTGCCACACTATGACAGTTGGCCTTTAACCTTAAAAAAAAAAAACAAAAACTTTCCTATCCCTTTTTCTTTTCTCGTATATTAACTTCAGGCTTCAGCTTCTTTGGTCCAGCATCAATTCCCACCTCAATTTTACCAAATTAATTTCTCATTATACCTTGCAAAGACCTTCGTTTTCTTCCAAACTAATTTACTTTCTGCTCACCAGTCCTATGTCTTTCATAGGTCATTTCAATTTACTCCATATGAATATACTTTCTTCACTTTCTATCAGCATCTAATCCCTGTATCCTTAAATACATGACTTTAATCTTATCTAGAAGATTTTCAGGAATTCATCTTGAAAGCTATATCCTTGACCATACTCATACATATGGATCCCCCAGTAATATAATAATTTCTTCTCTCTCTTCTCTCATCATATTTCTGGAAACCTTAGAAAGAGTAGGAGTTGGGAATGTAAATTCATAAACAAGCTCTATAATCTGTCATGTGGTACAAGGATGGAACCCTGTACTAACACTGGTTGTTGAAACAGTATTCTCTTCCTCCAATGCCTATAAACTTATTCTGAACCTAATACAACATCTAATCCTAGAATTTGAACCAGTCTATTGTTCTATGTCCAGTTCTAACTTGACCTGCATACAGGTTTCACAGGAGGCAGGTAAGGTGGTCTGGTATTCCCATCTCTTTAAAAATTTTCCAGTTTGTTGTGATCCACACAAAGACTTTTAGCGTAGTCAATGAAACAGATGTTTTTCTGGAATTCCCTTGCTTTTTCTATAATCCAGTGGATGTTGACAATTTGACTTCTGGTTCCTCTGTCTTTTCTAAATTCAGCTTTAATATCTGAAAGTTCTTGGTTCTGCTAGCATGTGAAATGAGTACAACTGTGTGGTAGTCTGAATACTGCAGAGGCACATGTCTGCAGTGAGCTGTCGTAAGGACAGGGGCTCAGGCTGCAGTGGACCTGGGAGTTGCGGATGTGGAATAAGTCCTTTTGGAGGAGGTTGCCATTAGCTCCACTGTAGAGCCTTTGAGGAGATGACCCACAAACCACAGGACAATTATACCAAAGAAGTTCTCACACTGTTGTAAAAATTCTAGGACCCACAACAGATTTCCCAACCTGAGGATCCAGCAAAGGGATCCAGCCAGTTCCTCCCATCAGGAAGCTTCCACAAACCTCTTATCCTCATCTATCAGAGGTCAGACAGAATGAAAATCACAGTCACAGAAAATGAAATAAATTGATCACATGGATCACATCCTTGTCTAACTCAATGAAACTATGAACCATGCCATGTAGGCCTACCCAAGACAGACAGGTCATGGTGGTGAGTTCTGGCAAAATGTAGTCCACTTGTGAAGGGAATGGAAAATGAATTCAGCATTCTTCCCTTGAGAACCCCGCGAACAGTATGAAAAAAACAGCAGTATGAAACAATAAATAAACATTGACAAGGAATAATGTAAAACAAGTAGCTTAGAGCTCAGATAAAGGAGAGATGACATAAGTAATGGTAATAAAGAAACTCAAGAGGAATGATGATGAGGCAGTCTCGGTAATAAAGCACTACTGTGTGTTAATTTGTTTTGATGAGCATAGATTTCTTATTGTAAAAGAGTGGAGAATAAAATGGGATTATTAAAACTAGGCCATAATGCAGGAGCCAAAGTGATGCAGGTTCGATCCCTAGGTTGGGAAGATCTCCTGGAGGGGGGCATGGCAACTCATTCCATTATTATTGCTGGAGAATCCCATGGAAAGAGGAGCCTGTCAGGCTACAGCCCATAGGGTCACAAAAGAGTCAGACATGACTGGAGCAACTCAGGAAGCAGGCAAGTAAAGTTACTTATACCTAAAACTAAAGAATTTGGACATTATTTTACAGGAAACTGGGAAAATTTTTAGAGAAAAGGCAATTAATGCAGGTAATATGTTTTATTAAATTAAAAATAAATAGTTGCATTTTACAGAGCACCTAGAAATGCAGAGCAAGTGATAGAAGGGGTGTAAAAAAGAACTTGGAAACAAGGAGATCCATGGAAAATTAGGCTTTAAATGTAATTCAAGCATCTGAGCAGATAAATGTAAAGTAATCCCAAAGAATTAAAATGACTTAGTACTTAGCAATCTAATTGAATTAATTGACATTTGTAAAATGTTGACCTGAACCAAACAGATTGCCAGATATTAATATTTCTCCAGCAAAGAGGGTTTTTTAAAAATCTACAGAGAGCTGCAATTTAAGTCTGCAATCACAGTGAACCACATGGAAATGCCCTCTTGGAGAATGCTTTTCAGGAGAGAAAAAGAGAGGTAAGAGGGCTGTAGTGAACAAAGAGGCATGATTTTTCATGGACTGAATCATTCCCAAGAAAGAAAAGGAGTCTTTCTTCTTCCTGTTGGGCTCTACTATTATCATAGGTCATGAAGGCTCCCCTTTCTGATGTCTTAACTTCATTTTATTGAGGTTTCTGTTCATTAATTTTTTACAATAGGAAAGAAGTTCTCTACCAACTATACTATCACTCAAAAATAAAATACCTAAATATAAATCTAACAACATATG
>SJYC01132123.1:0-10045 GCA_006408675.1 Madoqua kirkii
CATAAGTAATGGTAATAAAGAAACTCAAGAGGAATGATGATGAGGCAGTCTCGGTAATAAAGCACTACTGTGTGTTAATTTGTTTTGATGAGCATAGATTTCTTATTGTAAAAGAGTGGAGAATAAAATGGGATTATTAAAACTAGGCCATAATGCAGGAGCCATAAGTGATGCAGGTTCGATCCCTAGGTTGGGAAGATCTCCTGGAGGGGGGCATGGCAACTCATTCCATTATTATTGCTGGAGAATCCCATGGAAAGAGGAGCCTGTCAGGCTACAGCCCATAGGGTCACAAAAGAGTCAGACATGACTGGAGCAACTCAGGAAGCAGGCAAGTAAAGTTACTTATACCTAAAACTAAAGAATTTGGACATTATTTTACAGGAAACTGGGAAAATTTTTAGAGAAAAGGCAATTAATGCAGGTAATATGTTTTATTAAATTAAAAATAAATAGTTGCATTTTACAGAGCACCTAGAAATGCAGAGCAAGTGATAGAAGGGGTGTAAAAAAGAACTTGGAAACAAGGAGATCCATGGAAAATTAGGCTTTAAATGTAATTCAAGCATCTGAGCAGATAAATGTAAAGTAATCCCAAAGAATTAAAATGACTTAGTACTTAGCAATCTAATTGAATTAATTGACATTTGTAAAATGTTGACCTGAACCAAACAGATTGCCAGATATTAATATTTCTCCAGCAAAGAGGGTTTTTTAAAAATCTACAGAGAGCTGCAATTTAAGTCTGCAATCACAGTGAACCACATGGAAATGCCCTCTTGGAGAATGCTTTTCAGGAGAGAAAAAGAGAGGTAAGAGGGCTGTAGTGAACAAAGAGGCATGATTTTTCATGGACTGAATCATTCCCAAGAAAGAAAAGGAGTCTTTCTTCTTCCTGTTGGGCTCTACTATTATCATAGGTCATGAAGGCTCCCCTTTCTGATGTCTTAACTTCATTTTATTGAGGTTTCTGTTCATTAATTTTTTACAATAGGAAAGAAGTTCTCTACCAACTATACTATCACTCAAAAATAAAATACCTAAATATAAATCTAACAACATATGTACAAAATCTATATTAAAAAACTAAAATCAATTAATAAAATCAAGAAGAATTAAATAAAATGATAGTCCATGTTCATGGACAGAAAGACTCAATATTGTCAAGATGCTGTTCTTTCCAATGTAATCTATAGATTCAATGCAATCTCAGTTGAAACCTTACCATGTTATTTTGTAGATAATGACAAACTGATTCTAAAGTTTATATGTGACTTAGAAGCCCTAGAATAGCCAAATAAATTTTGAAGGAAATGTACAAAGTACACTACCTGATTTCAAGACTTACTATAAAGCTACAGTAATCAGAACACCATGACATTGGTGAAAGATTAGACAGAGTGATGAGTTGAACAGAACAGTGAATCCAGAAAAAGACCCATATAAATATAATCAACTAATATTTGACAATGGAGTAAACATAATTAGTGAAGCAAGAATAGCTTTTTCAACAAATGATACTAGAACAACTGGACAGTCACAAATTAAAAAAAAAAAAAATCTAGACTAAGACCTTACACCCATTACAGAAACAAACACAAATGGATTGCAGACAGAAATTTAAAATGTAAAACTATAAAACTCCTAGAAGATAACAAATATAAAACTTAGATGAATTTAAGTGCAGTGATGAGTTTTAGATACAACACTGAAGGCACAATCCATGAAAGAAATAATTAGTTAAAACTAAAAAACTTCTGCTCTGCTAAAGACAGTATCAGGAGAATAAGAAGACATGCCACCGACTGGGAGAAAATATTGCAGATAATGTAACCATTGACCAAAGTATACAAAGACCTCTTAAAACTCAACAATAAGAAAACAGACAACCTGGTCAAAATTGAGCCTAAAGCTTTAAAGACATATCACCAAAGATATACAGATGGCAAATAAGCATATGAAAAGTGTTCCATGTCATATGTCATCAAGAAAATGCAAATCAAAGCAACAATTAGATACCACTACACACATATTAGAATAGCCATAATCTGGAACACTGACAGCATCAAATATTGGTGGGGATGGGGAGAAATAGGAACCCACATGTATTGCTGGTGGGAATGCAAAATGATAGAGACACTTTGGAAGAGAGTTTGATGCTTTCTTACAAAACTAGATACAGTCTTACAATCCAGTTCAACAGTCAAACCCCTTGATATTTACATAAAGGAACTGAAAACATGTCTACAAAAAGACCTGCACACCAGATTTATAGCAGCTTTTTTCATATTTTCCAAAATTTGGAAACAACCAACATGTACTTCAGCAGGAGAATGGATAAATAATCTGTGGTATATCTAGATCATAGGGTATTATTCAGCACTAAGAAAGAAATGTTATCAAGTCATTAAAAGACAGTGAAGAAACTGAAATGCATATTCCTAAGTTAAAGAAACCAGTCTGAAAAGACTATATACTGTATAATTCCATCTATATGACATTTTGGAAAAGAAAAATTTATAGAGACAGTAAAGTATCTGTAGTTTCCAGGTTTGAGGATGTAGGAGGAATAGAGGAATGGGGAAATGAAGCCCAAAGGACTTTTAAGGAATTAAAAATACTCTGTATGATACCATAAGATGGATACATGTCATTTTATATTTGATCAAATCCATAGCATGTACAACATTAAGAATGATCGATAATGTAAACTATGGACTTTGGCTGATAAGGAAGTGTCTGTGAAGGTTCAGCAACTGCAACAAACATGCCACTCTGGTGGGGGATGTTGATAATTAGAGAAATTATGCACATGTGGGAAGAAAGAGTATATGGAAAATCTCTGTGCTTCCACTCAGTTTTTCCGTGAATCTAAAAATGCTCTAAAAAAAGGTGTATCTGAAAAAATTGCTTTTAACTGAGACAGAGAAACTAACTCGTATTCTTACAGTTTTATAACCAGTAGATTGCTGTTTAGGGTTTTAGCTCTCCAGCTGTCTGTGTTCACATCTGTGTCCTTACTTCAGTTCAGTTCAGTCACTCAGTTATGTCTGACTCTTTGCGTCCCTGTGGACTGCAGCACACCAGGCTTCCCTGTCCATCACCAACTCCCAGAGCTTACTCAAACAAGTGTTCATTGAGTCAGTGATGCCATCTAACCATCTTATCCTCTGTCATCCCCTTCTTATCCTGCTTTCAATCTTGCCAAGCATCAGGGTCTTTTCCAATGAGTCAGTTCTTCGCATCAGGTGGCCAAATGGAGTTTCAGCTTCAGCATCAGTCTTTCTAATGAATATTCAGGACTGATTTCCTTTAGGATGGACGGATTGATTCTCCTTATAGTCCAAGGAACTCTCAAGAGTCTTCTCCAACACCACAGTTTAAAAGCATCAGTTCTTTGGACTCAGCTTTCTTTATAGTCCAATTCTCACAACCACACATGACTACTAGAAAAACTATAGCTTTGACTAGTTGGCAAAGTAATGTCCCTGCTTTTTAATATGCTGTCTAGGTTGGTCATAACTTTTCTTCAAAGGAGCAAGCTTCTTTTAATTTCATGGCTGCAGTCACTATCTGCAGTGATTTTGGAGCCCAAGAAAATAAAGTCTGACACTGTTTCCACTGTTTCCCCATCTATTTTGGCAAGAGTGAACATCAACATTTTAGGAGTCAGCAAACTAAAATGGACTGGAATGGGTGAATTTAACTCAGATGACCATTATATCTACGACTGTGGGCAAGAATCCCTTAGAAGAAATGGAGTAGCCATCATGGTCAACGAAAGAGTCTGAAATGCAGTACTAGGATGCAATCTCAAAAACGACAGAATAATCTCTGTTCATTTCCAAGGCAAACCATTCAATATCACAGTGGTCCAAGTCTATGCCCCAACCAGTAATGCTGAAGAAGCTAAAGGTGAATGGTTCTATGAAGACCTACAAGACCTTCTAGAACTAACCTGTGTCCTTAGCCAATCACATTAACAAACTAAGCATCTGAGCCTGCAAGGCTGGGTAACAAGTCTCAACTCATAAATTTGCCTTGGTCCTTATTACCCTTTGCATATTCTTGGATAATTCAGGCATTTTCTCATGGTATCCCAACTGTGTAGATCATTTTTTTCCTAAGTTCAAAAACTGTTTTCCCCCACAGCCTTTTAAGAAACTAATCTCCCACTAATCTTGGTGTTTGAGCATCTGAAGTCTTGTCAGTTCCTGAATAAAGCTAAATTCCCTCTTGCCTGAAGACTTAACATCATTCCCTGACTCCAAACAGCTCTACTGCTGGCAGCCTTTTCACATACTGCCTATTAAAGCTAAAATTTCATATTATATCAGATTGTTTCTTCTCCTCTCTTGTTTCATTTATTTCCAGTAATCTCTGAGTTTCCAAATGCCACAGAGTTGACCTCCTTTCAGTTTCCCACCCTAGAGTGAAGCTGAGCAACAAAACACTCATGACTTATGAAAAACGAGCACAAGTCCAATAAAATTCTCTTTTTGCTCCCACTTTCACTCTCTCCTGCTCCAAGTAGAAGCCTCAGGATTCACAGCTTTCTTAATAAAATTTCTCTTTCCCTAAAGCAAGAGATACATTGTCACCCTTCTATTTTAACTTTTATGTGGAGTACATTATGAGAAATGCTAGACTGGATGAAACACAAGGTGGAATCAAGAAAGCTGGGAGAAATATTAACAACAGATAGGCGGATGACACCACATTTATTTCAGAAAGCGAAGAATAACTAAAGAGCCTCTTAATGAAAGTGAAAGAGGAAAGTGAAAAAGTTGACTTAAAACTCAACATTCAGAAAACAAAGACCATGGATGGCATCCAGTCCCATTACTTCATGGCAAATAGATGGAGAAACAATGGAAACAGTGACAGATTTTATTTTGGGAGGCTCCAAAATCATCACAGATGGTGACTTCAGCTATGAAATTAAAAGAAGCTTGCTCCTCAGAAGAAAAGCCATGACCAACATAGTCAGCATATTAAAAAAAAAAAACAGACATTAATTTGCTGACAAATTCTTCTAATCAAAGCTTTGGTTTTTTCCTGTAGTCATGTGTGGATGTGAGAGCTGGACTATAAAGAAAGCTGAGCACTGAAGAACTGATGCTTTTGAACTGTGGTGTGGAGGAGACTCTTGACAGTCCCTTAGACTGCAAGGAGATCCAACCAGTCCATCCTAGGGGAAGTCAGTCCTGAATATTCATTAGAAGGACTGATGCTGAAGCTGAAACTCTAATATTTGGCCACCTGATGTGAAGAAATTGACTGTTTGGAAAAGACTCTGATGCTGGGCAAGATTGAAGGCAGGAGGAGAAGGGGATGACAGAAAATTAGATGATTGGCTGGCATCACTGACTCAATGGACATGAGTTTGAGGAAGCTCCAGAGTTGGTGATGGACAGGGAAGGCTGGTGTGCTGGACTTAATGGGCTCAGAAAGAGTTGGTCACAACTGAGTGAATGAACTGAACTGAAGTGAAAGCAAGAGAAATAAATGCTTAATTTTCTTTTTTGCTTTTCAAAGAAAGAACTGTAAGCCATCTCTTCCTACACTTGCTAAGCCCTAGGTGACAATTAAAACTGGAACAAAAACAACCAATGAATATTCATGTAAAGAAGGTGGTAAGTCACCACAAAATTCAGCATTTCAGATCAGCTTAGTTCATTTCAGTTTAGTCACTCAGTCCTGTCCGACTCTTCGTGACCCCATGAACCGCAGCACGCCAGGCCTCCCTGTCCATCAACAACTCCTGGAGTCCACCCAAACCCATGTCCATTTAGTTGATGATGCAGTCCAACCATCTCATCCTCTGTCATCCCCTTCTCCTCTTGCCCTCAATTTTTCCCAGCATCAGAGTCTTTTCAAATGAGTAAGCTCTTCGCATCAGGTGGCCAAAGTATTGAAGTTTCAGCTTCAGCATCAGTCCTTCCAATGAACACCTAGCACTGAACTCCTTTAGGGTGGACTTGTTGGATCTCCTTGCAGTTCAAGGGACTCTCAAGAGTCTTCTTCAACACCGCAATTCAAAAGCATCAATTCTTCAGCACTCAGCTTTCTTTATAGTCCAACTCTCACATCTATACATGACCACTAGTAAAACCACAGCATTGACTAGATGGACATTTGTTGGCAAAGTAATGTCTCTGTTTTTTAATATGCTGTTTATGTTGGTCATAACATTCTTTTTAAAGAGTAAGCGTCTTTTAATTTCATGGCTGCAATCACCATCTGCAGTGATCTTGGAGCCCCCCAAAATAGTCTGACACTGTTTTTACTGTTTCCCCATCTATTTCCCATGAAGTGATGGGACCAGATGCCATGACCTTAGTTTTCTGAATGTTGAGCTTTAAGCTAACTTTTCACTCTCCTTGTTCACTTGCATCAAGAGGCTTTGTAGTTCTTCACTTTCTGCCATAAACGTAGAAAGTGCATAAATGCAGTGTCATCTGCATATCTGAGGTGATTGATATTTCTCCCAGCAATCTTGATTCCAGCTTGTGCTTCTTCCAGTCCAGCATTTCTCATAATGTACTCTGCATATACATTAAATAAGCAGGGTGACAATACACAGCCTTGACGTACTCCTTTTCCTATTTGGAACCAGTCTGCTGTTCCATGTCCAGTTCTAACTGCTGCCTTCCTGACCTGTATGCAAGTTTCTCAAGAGACAGGTCAGGTGGTCTGGTATTCCCATCTCTTTCAGAATTTTCCACAGTTTCTTGTGATCCACACAGTCAAAGGCTTTGGTATAGTCAATAAAGCAGAAATAGATGTTTTTCTGGAAGTTTCTAGCTTTTTCGATGATCCAGCGAATGTTGGCAATTTGATCTCTGGTTCCTCTGCCTTTTGTAAAACCAGCTTGAACACATGGAAGTTCATGGTTCAAGTACTGCTGAAGTCTGGCTTGGAGAATTTTGAGCATGACTTTACTAGAATGTGAGATGAGTACTTCATTATAATAAACACTAATGTAGAAAATCACATACCTGATCTCTTGCTCACATACACATTACCTCTGTCGTCAATCTGGTCTGATACAAACATACATTTTGAAATACTGAGTTAGCTGTGATTCATTGGCTAATTGTTTGGAGGACAGAAATTTTATTTCAGATTAAAAACACATAAATCAGAGCCTGCCTTCTAGCTGATTTTGACCCTTAGGTATATACTGCAGTAAGAAGTTAAAATAAACCAGATATGGGATGTTCTAGATATGTTGAAACTTAGAGATCAAGATAACTTTATCCAACAGTGATGGTAAAAAAATCTAAATAAAATTCACAAGAGAAGTTTGTGGCAGTAATCTCATGGACCTTGAAGGTGCTTTATTCTTTCTACATTCAGCATTCAAAAGGAGACATCATATCCTGAAGTAGAAGAAAAATCTTCAAATCCAACCTAAAAGCACATGAAGGAGGGTGAGAAAAAAAAGGAAGAGCAAGCAAAGAATAGAAGAAGTCTCTGGAACAAGTACAGCAGATCCTCATGTTACTATGTAGACCATGAAGAAAAATATGAAGGACCCGTGCATTGCTTCATTTCAAAGTTCCTCTGACTCTGGCTTGAGTGGCTTCATTCTACATATTGGTAGTAAAGCAAACAAAAATAGATATATATCTTTTCCTCTCATGTTGATGTCTGGAAATGAGCCTATTTGGCACTAATTCCTACAGAAAACAGACAGGACCAGACAGGCTTTCTCAAGAAATTGGCTGATTTTGGCAGAGTGCAGGGTTTGCAATACCAGCTGCTTATAAGTTCATGCGTGTAATGATTAACTGTTGGCTTCTTGTCGTTTCCTTTACTATGGGAACTTTTGAGCCTTTATCACCTTTCTATTTCATCCATTGTCCTTAGTTCCACAAATTATTCACACAAACTATATTTGGTTTTCCTTTCATCTCTTATTCACTGTTCCTTCACCCACTAACTAACGATTGTTGAATTACTCAGTAATTTAAAGAGACCCACCTACCCACCCAAAGTGTAATGTTTTCACAAGTTCTTTTCTTTCACCAAGACCATAAAGATAAGACCAAAGTTTGCCATGAAACAGCGGTTCCTAACCATTGATTTTTTAGATCTACAGTGTTCAAAATCAATATTAAAACTTTGAGGGACCTCTTATCACTATTTGAAATATTGAGACATCTATAAATAACAATTTAAAAAAATTCTAAAGATATTAAATATTGTGATTAGTAGCTATAAAGAATAGCAGATTCAAATTTTGGTTAAATAACTTGGAATATCATTGCTATTTACCTTACCAGGAATAATGGTAATTATTTGTTTGAAAAATTAATTCCAGGAAGAGGCTCTGAGAAATTGAACCATAGGCTCATCCAAACTATGAGTTTTTAATTATATCATACATTTTAAATATCAGACAATATGTCACATGCTGTGTTAGACATTCTAGGTATTATCACATTAATACTCCACAATCATATGGGGTAGATTTCATTATTCTGTGCCTTTATCTAACAGGAAACTAAAAATCAGAGGAGTCAGAAAGCAAATCCAAAGCAAGTGCTCACACTGTAATCTAAGTATCAGAATTACACAATCATACATTTCCATCACATCACACAGGCTCCCTTGGTTAGATGGTACCTGAACCAGAATTTTTATATTTCCCTTTTTAAATTATTTCAAACATTATGATCCTGAATAGCTAGTTTTGTTACATCTTCTCTCTCCTTTTTTGAGTCAAATGATTGCATGCACAGTGGTCTAATACTTGAATAATGTTACAAGGCTATTAAAAAAAAAAAGATGTACCTTGCTCAACTGCCTCTATCCAAGTCCCCCTTTAGCTGTTTCTTTTCACTTCTGTGTCTATCTTTAAATAAGATGTTTAAATATTTTTACCTTTCAAAATTTAGACTTAGTTTGTTTTGGCTTTTGAAAAAAAAGAGTTAAGCTCTTATGTTTACCATTCACTCAACATATACACTTCTTTTCCTCCATTTTCTTTGTTTAGGATAAACTTTTAAATTGATTTTATCTTATTGCAACAATAATAATATTTTTCATAGATGAATCATTTGGTATACTGGAACAACATTTCCCTTTCTTGTACAATTTTTATATAGCTTTCTTGTCATTCAAGGTTATTAATTTTAACTGTTCACATCTGAACAGTCAGATATCATCTGCAAAGTCTGCTTTGCATTGTTACAGAGTTACTTGAGATACATTATTAGTGTTCATGTCTTCCCTACCTTCTTTGCCCACATTGTTTCCTACATTTATTTTTTCCCTTTTTTATTTTATTTTTAAAAAAATTTAGGAAAAGTTTAGGATAAATTAATTTTAAGCCAGCTATGATTGATCACAAGTCCAATACACCCTGAATACACAAGTCCAATACACAGAATTTAGGATAATGTTACTTTGTATGATAATTTGTTTTGCTTTTATAACATGGAGCAGGGCATTTATTTTCTGTTTCTTTGGATCGGCATTTGTATTGAACAAACCGCATTTCACAGAGCAGTCACTTTATAGACTCCTATTGCTGGCAGTCAATGGCAGCAGTCAACCAATTCATCATGCCCTTTCTTGAACCTGAAATGTTCAATGGGAGGGCTGGTAGTAGAAAGAGTTTTCTTTAATAAACAACATAATATTTTAAAAAACCTTTTATTTTAAAATTTGTGTTTTTTACATTTACATTTTATATATTTTAAAAATAAATTTGGGTTTTTAAAATGATTCATGACAAATTATATGGGAGAATGGGCTTTCCAATTTTTTAACACCAAACAAGTAAGTTTATTTGATTTTGAGCCAATTTGCCATTGAACCATTTCAGCAGGATAAATTATTCTGCTCTTCAGTAATATTGTTCACAATTACATTACAGGAGAACAGGAAGAATTACATAAAATTTCCTTTACAACTTCTCTTTTAAAGCAGCAGAGCCAGTCTTTATAAGAGTCAAGCATGGAAGAACTTGTTTTTGTATCAATATATGAAACAGAAGTCTTCACCTGTTTATAAAACTTCATCTACTTTTTGA
>SJYC01132124.1:0-20608 GCA_006408675.1 Madoqua kirkii
ACACAGGTTCCCAGAACTTATTTTTATTTATTATGTCTCTTGTTAAAGAAATTTTAAAACGTGAAAATGGAAGAAAATTAAAATATCAGTAAAATATTGTGTTTTTTTAACTTTTAAACCTCTCGAGTATTTTATAAACATTTTATTTTCCATGGTTTTAGACTCAGCATCCAGAAATATTTCAGCAGCAAATCTAGTAAACCACCTTCTTAGAGTCCATGAATCAGTAACTGTGGATGATTGACACATCAAATAAAGATGATTTCTTCCTTTTGTCTGGATTTCTTATCTCAGAGCTGTTTCTAGTATCAAGAAGCCTTGTTTTCAAATATTGAGAGAAAAGGGTGGGGGTGGAGAGATAAGGAGAGAGAGAGAATTGCAATCACCTGTCATCTACATTTTCAACAATCAGACTAAAATTCAAAATGATTTACTTCTTTTTTTTTAAATGTCTTTATTTTTAATTGGAGAATAATTGCCTTATGTTTTGTTGGTTTCTGCCACATGTCAACATGAATTAGTCATAGACATTCAGATGTCCCCTCCCTCCTAAATCTGCCTCCCCTCTCCCACCCCTCTAAGATTTCACAGAACACTGGATTTGAGCTCCCTGCATTGTATAGCAAATTCTCACTGACCATCTAATTTTACATATGGTAATGTATATGTTCATTCTCTCAATTCACCCCACCCTCTCCTTCCCCCACTGTATTCACAAATCTCTCTTCTATGTCTGTGACTCCATTTCTGCCCTGTAAATAGGTTCGTCACTACCATCTTTCTAGATTACACATATATGTTAATGTATTTGTCTTAATCTTTCTGACTTACTTCACTCTGCATAATAGGCTCTAGATTCATCCACCTCACCTGACTCAAATGTGTTCCTTTTTATGGCTGAGTAATATTTCATTATATGCCTGTGTGTGTGTGTGTGTGTGTATATATATATATATATATATATACCTATATATATATATGTAACAAGTTCTTTAGCCATTCATCTGTCAATGGACACCTAGGTTCCTTCTGTTTCCTAGCTATGGAAAATAGCGCTGCCATGAATGATTTATTTTCAAAAGTTAATGAAATAAAATTAACACATTTCAAGAGAAGAGCAGTCCTGCTAAATACTTAAAATGTAGATTATTATGGTTATTATAAAGAAGAGGATATTTAAATTCTGAGGGCCTAAGTAAATATGGTCCACTGCAGAAGAAATAGCGCTGCCATGAATGATTTATTTTCAAAAGTTAATGAAATAAAATTAACACATTTCAAGAGAAGAGCAGTCCTGCTAAATACTTAAAATGTAGATTATTATGGTTATTATAAAGAAGAGGATATTTAAATTCTGAGGGCCTAAGTAAATATGGTCCACTGCAGAAGAGAATGGCAAACTACTTCAGTATTCTTGCCTTGAGAACCCCGTGAACAGTATGAAAAGGCAAAAAGATATGCCATTCAAAGATGAACTCCCCAGGTCAGTAGGTGTCCAATATGCTACTGGAGAAGAGCACAGAAATAGTTCCAGAAGGAATGAAGAGGTTGAGCCAAAGCAGAAACAAAGCACAGTTGTGGATGTGTCTAGTGATGAAAGTAAAGTCTAATACTGTAAGCAATACAGCATAGGAACCTGAAATGTTAGGTCCATGAATTAAGGTAAACTTGAAGTGGTCAAACAGGACTTAGCAAGAGTGAAAACTGACATTTTAGGAATCAATGAGTCAAAATGGATGGGAATGGATGATTTAATTCAGATGACCATTATATTTACTATTGTGGACAAGAGTTCCTTAGAAGCAATGGAATAGCCCTCAAAGTCAACAAAAGAGTCTGAAATGCAGTACTTGGATGCAGTCTCAAAAAAGACAAAATGATTTCTTCATTTTCAAGACAAATCATTCAATATCATAGTAATCCAAGCCTAACTACTAATGCTGAAGAAGTAGAAGTTGAACAATTTTATGAAGACCTATAAGATCTCCAAACTAACATCAAAAAAGATGTCTTTTCATTATAGGGGAATGGAATGCAAAAGTAGGAAGTCAACAGATACCTGGAGTAACAGACAGGTTTTGTCTTGGAGTACAAAATAACATAGGGCAAAGGTTAATAGAGTGCCAAGAGAATGAACTGGTCATAACAAACACCCTCTTCCAACAACACAAGAGACAGTTCTACACAAGGACATCACCAGATGACCAATACCAAAATCAGATTGATTATATTTTTTGCAGCTGAAGATGAAGAAGCTCTATACAGTAAGCAAAAACAAGACCAGGGACTGGTGTGGCTCAGATTATGATCTCCTTATTGCAAAAGGAAACTTAAATTGAAGAACATAGGGCAAACCACTAGGCCATTCAGATATGGATTAAATCACAATGGAAGTGACAAATAGATTCAAGGGATTAGATCTCATAGACAGAGTGCCTGAAGAACTATGGATGGAAGTTCATAACATTGTATAAAATGCAGTGATCAAAACCATCCCTAAGAAAAAGAAATACAAAAAAGGCAAAATGTCTATCTGAGGAGGCCTTGGGAACTGCTGAGGAAAGAAGAGAAGGGAAAGGCAAAGAAGAAAAGGAGAGATATACCCATCTGAAAGCACAGTTTCCAAAGAACAGCAAAAAGAGATAAGATGGACATCTAGGTTGCTTCCATGTCCTGGCTATTATAAACAATGCTGCAATGAACATTGGGGTACACGTGTCTCTTTCAATTCTGGTTTCCTTGGTGTGTATGCCCAGCAGTGGGATTGCAGGGTCAAAAGGCAGTTCTATTTACAGTTTTTAAAGGAATCTCCACACTGTTCTCCATAGTGGCAGAACTAGTTTGCATTCCCACCAAAAGTGTAAGAGGGTTCCCTTTTCTCCACACCCTCTCCAGTATTTATTGCTTGTAGACTTTTGGACTGCAGCCATTCTGACTGGCATGAAATGGTATCTTTTTGTGGTTTTAATTTGCATTTCTCTGATAATGAGTGAGGTTGAGCAACTTTTCATGTGTTTGTTAGCCATCTGTATGTCTTCTTTGGAGAACTGTCTATTTAGTTTTTTGGCCCATTTTTGATTGGGTTGTTTATTTTTCTGGAATTGAGCTATAGGAGCTGCTTGCATATTTTTGAGATTAGTTGTTTGTCACTTGCTTCATTTGCTATTATTTTCTCCCATTCCAAAGGCTGTCTTTTCACCTTGTTTATAGTTTCTTTTGTTGTGCAGAAACTTTTAATTTTAATTAGGTCCCATTTGTTAATTTTTGCTTTTATTCCCAATATTCTGGGAGGTGGGTCATAGAGGATCCTGCTGTGATTTATGTTGGAGAGCGTTTTGCCTATGTTCTCCTCTAGGAGTTTTATAGTTTCTGGTCTTACATTTAGATCTTTAATCCATTTTGAGTTTATTTTTGTGTATGGCAATAGAAAGTGTTCTATTTTCATTCTTTTACAAGTGGTTGACCAGTTTTCCCAGTACCACTTGTTAAAGAGATTGTCTTGAATCCATTGTATATTCTTGCCTCCTTTGTCGAAGATAAGATGTCCATAGGTGTGTGGATTTATCTCTGGGCTTTCTATCTGAAAGATGGTGATGATAACCCTGTATGCGAGACAGCAAGAGACACAGATGTATAGAACAGTCTTTTGGACTCTGTGGAAGAGGGAGAGGGTCAGATGATTTGGGAGAATGCTATTAAAACATGTATAATATCATATAAGAAACAAATCGCCAGTCTAGGTTTGATGCAGGATACAGGATGCTTCGGGCTGGTACACTGCGATGACCCAGAGAGATGGTATGGGGAGGGAGGTGGGAAAGGGGTTCAGTATTGGGAACACGTGTACACCCATGGCAGATTCATGTTGATGTATGGCAAAACCAGTACAGTTTTGTAAAGTAAAATTTAAAAAGAGAGAGAGAGAGATAAGAAAGCCTTCCTAAGTGAATTATACAAAGAAATAGAGGAAAAAAATAGAATGGGAAGGACTAGTGATTTCTTCAAGAAAATTAGAGATATCAAGGGACCATTTCATGCAAAGGTTGGCACAATAAAGGGCAGAAAGGGTATCGACTTAACCGAGGCAGAAAATATTAAGAAGAGGTGGCAAGAATACACAGAGGAATTATACAAAAAAGATCTTAATGACCCAGATAATCACGATGGTGTGATCACTTATCCAGAGCCAAATATCTTTGAATACAAAATCAAGTGGGCCTTAGGAAGCATTGTTACAAACAAAGCTTGTGGAAGTGATAGGATTCCAGCTGAGCTATTTCAAATTATAAGACATGATATTGTTAAAGTGCTGCACTCAATATGCCATCAAATTTGGAAAACTCAGCAACGGCCACAGGACTGGAAAAGGTCAGTGTTCATTTCAATCTCCAAAAAGGCAATGTGAAAGTATGTTCAAACTACCAGACGATTGAGCTGATTTCACATGAAAGTAACATAATACTCAAAATCCTTCATGTTAGTCTTCAATAGTACATGAACCAACAACTTAAAGATGCACAAGTTGGATTTAGCAAAGTCAGAGGGAACCAGACATCAAATTGTCAACATCTGTTTATCATAGTAAAAGCAAGAGAATTCCAGAAAAAAATCTGCTTCAATGACTGTGCTAAGGCTTTTGACTGTGTGGATCACAACAAACTGTGGGAAATTGTTTAAGAGATAGGACTAGAAGACCACTTTACCTGCATCCTGGGAAACCTGTATGCAGGTCAAGAAGCAAAAGTTGGAACTGGACATGGAACAATGGCCTGGTTCAAAATTGGGGAAGGAGTACATAAAGGCTGTATATTGTCACCCTGACTATTTAACTTATACACATAGTACATGATGCAAAATGGAGGCTGGAAGAATCAGAAGCTGGAATCAAAATTGTCGGGAGAAATATCAATAACTCAGATATTCAGATGATACCACCCTTATGCAGAAAGTGAAGAGAAACTAAAGAATCTCTTGATGAAGATGAAAGAGGAGACAGAAACAGCTGGCTTAAAACTCAACATTCAGAAAAACAACTATCATATCATCTGGTCCCATCACTTCATGGCAAATAGATGGGGAGATGATGGAAACAGTGACAGAATTTATTTTCTTGGGCCCCAAAATCATTGCAGATGGTGACTACAGCAATGAAATTAAGACACTTGCTCCTTTGAAGAAAATCTATGACAAACATAGATAGTATATTAAAAAGCAAAGATATTACTTTTTCAACAAAGGTCCATCTAGTCAAAGCTATGATTTTTCCAGTAGTCATGTATGGATGTGAGAGTTGGCCCATAAAGAAGGCTAAAATCTTGAAAACTTTAAACTTGGCCTATAAATTCACAAGAAGATCAAACCAGTCTATCATAAAAGAAATCAACCCTGAATATACATTAGAAGGACTGATGCTGAAGCTGAAGCTCCAATATTTTGGCTACCTAATGAGCCAACTCAATGGAAAAGATCCTGATACTGGGAAAGACTGAAGGCAGGAGGAGAAGGGAATGACAGAGGACAAGACTATTGAATGGTATCACCAATTCAATAGACGTAAGTGTGAGCAAACTCTGGCAGATGGTAAAGAACAGGGAAGGCTGGCATACTGCAGTCCAGGAGTCACAAAGTGTAGGGCATGACTTAACAACAAAGGGCCTATATACAGTAGCTGTAGAGTAGTATAGAGTAGTATTTGAGGGTGTGAGCCTTTTAGACAGATGGTCTTGCTTAAAATACTACTTCTGTGACATCCTAGGCCTGTGACCTAGAATAACTTCCTGCCCATCTCTAAATACCTTCCTGCATTTATGAACTATGCAGATAGTACTCAGTTTATAGCATCATTGGGAGAATTAAATAGGAATATGTGTAAAGAACATTCTGTTCCAAACTTACTAAAAGAGAAATATTAATTATAACTTAATTTGAGTCTTGAACTCACCAAATACTTTTTTGAATGCTTATTATATTTCAGTGTACTTCAATATATGCTGAAATAAAGTTCATAATTTTATGGTAAAACCAGAAAATTTTAAACATAAAAAATTCTTCTTTTCCTTACTTGTATATTGTATATTGCATTTTGCACTGATCACACCTTCGTATCAGCAGAAATATCTGCTCAACCATAAAGAGCAACATTCTCCTAACAACAAGACAATGCCTTAAAAGACAACATTTCTTTTTGATCTTGGAAGGGGTCACTTAACTTACCATGAAGATGCTCAGATCTGCATAATGTAAACTGTCAATAAAATGCCATTTGATATAGCCATCTTTCTCAAATAAATTATATCATTGTGCCTTGACTTTGAAGAGGTACACCAGTTCTCAGACCTTTCTTAGATACACTTACCAGTTTATAATCTTCAAATCTGGCTTGAATAAAATTTTGCATTTCTTTCTTATATTGACTAACTTTCTGTCAACATTACTATTGTAGGTATTGTAGACTTTGTGGTAATTAATTATATGGGGGAAATATAAGATTGAGGTGGGAGGAGAACACGATGGCAGAGAAGTAGAACAGGGAGTACATCTCTCTCCATGGAAGCATCAGACACAGCATCATCCACGTTCAGACACAGAAGGGCATGCAGAATACCAGCTGAGAGCTGACAGGAGTACCTGACCAGCAGAAAAAAATGTATACAAAACTCGAGATCAAGCCTGGAGTCTTTGGAGTGGGAGCACTGACTCCAAGACCCTAGACTAATAGAGAACTAACCCTCAGTTCAGTTCAGTTCAGTTCAGTTCAGTCACTCAGTCGTGTCCTACCTTCGAGACCCCATGAATCACAGCACGCCAGGCTTCCCTGTCCATCACCAACTCCTGGAGTTCACCCAGACTCACATCCATCGAGTCAGTGATACCATCCAGCCATCTCATCCTCTGTTGTCCCCTTCTCTTCCTGCCCCAATCCCACCCAGCATCAGGGTCTTTTCCAGTGAGTCAACTCTTCACATGAGGTGGCCAAAGTACTGGAGTTTCAGCTTTTAGCATCATTCCTTCCAAAGAAATCTCAGGGCTGATCTCCTTCAGAATGGACTGGTTGGATCTCCTTGCAGTCCAAGGGACTCTCAAGAGTCTTCTCCAACACCACAGTTCAAAAGCATCAATTCTTTGACGCTCAGCCTTCTTCACAGTCCAACTGTCACATCCATACATGACCACAGGAAAAACCATAACCTTGACTAGATGGACCTTGGTTGGCAAAGTAATGTCTCTGCTTTTGAATGTGCTATTTAGGTTGGCATAACTTTTCTTCCAAGGAGTAAGTGTCTTTTAATTTCATGGCTACAGTCACCATGTGCAGTGATTATGGAGCCCCCCAAAATAAAGTCTGACACTGTTTCCACTGTTTCCTAACCCTAGGGAGTATCAAATACTGATAATTCACACAAAGGAAACCACTTGAATACAAGACCAGGCATCACCCAAACACCAGTAGCACCCTGTGCAGAATGCCTTATCTAAATAACAAACAGAACAAAAATACAAACCCAATCATCAGCAGACAGAATTAAAAAACAAACAAACAAACAAAAACTCAGCACAAATCTCACCCTATAAAAGCTTACACAAATCACTGGACCAACCTTAGGAAGGCAGAAACCAAAAGGAAAAAAGAATTCAACCTTGAATCCTGGGAAAAAGAGACCTCATACACAATAAATTAAAAAAATAATAATAATGAAAAAGCAGAGAAACACACAAATGAAGGAATAAACTAGAAACACAGAGGTCCAAATAAATGAAGAAGAAATAGGTGAACTACCTGAAAAAGAATTCAGAATAATGATAGTAAAGATGATCAAAAATCTTGAAAACAACATGGAGAAAATGCAAGGATCAATTAACAAAGACCTAGAAGAATTAAAGAATAAACATACAGAGACAAACAACACAATTACTGAAATTAAAAATATTCTAGAAGGAATCAGTAGCAGAAAATTTGAAGCAGAAGAACGAATCAATGAGCTGTAAGATAAAATGGTGAAAATAACTTCTGAAGAGCAGAATAAAGTAAAAAGAATAAAAAGAACTGAGTTCAGTCTCAGACCTCTGGGACAATATCAAATGCACTAACATTCAATACCAGAAGAAGAGAAAAAGAAAGGGTATGAGGAAAATTTTCAAGAGATTATAGTTGAAAATTTTCCCAACATAGAAAAGGAAATAATCAATCAAGTCCAAGAGACACAAAGAGTCCCATATAAGATAAACCCAAAGAGAACCATGCCAAGACACAAACTAATGAAATTAATGAAGACTAAACACAAAGAGAGTTCTGGAAAAACATATATTTCTGCTTTATTGACTATGCCAAAGCCTTTGACTGTGTGGATCACACGAAACTGTGGAAAATTCGAAAGAGATGGGAATACCAGACCACCTGATCTGCCTCTTGAGAAACCTGTATGCAGTTCAGGAAGCAACAGTTAGAACTGGACATGAAACAACAGACTGATCCAAACAGGAAAAGGAGTATGTCAAGGCTGTATACTGTCCTCTGCTTATTTAACTTATATGCAGAGTACAGCCTTATGGTAGAAAGTGAAGAGGAACTAAAAAGCCTCTTGATGAAAATGAAAGAGGAGAGTGAAAAAGTTGACTTAAAGTTCTACATTCAGAAAATGAAGATCATGGCTTCTGGCCCCATCACTTCATGGCAAATAGATGAGGAAACAGTGGAAACAGTGTCAGACTTTATTTTGGGGGGCTCCAAAATCACTGCAGATGGAGATTGCTGTCATGAAATTAGAAGACGCTTACTCCTTGGAAGGAAAGTTACAACCAACCTAGACAGCATATTATAAAGCAGAGACGTCATTTTGCCAACAAAGCCCCTTTTAGTCAAGGCTATGGTTTTTCCAGTTGTCATATATGGATGTGAGAGTTGGACTATGAAGAAAGCTGAGCACCAAAGAATTGATACTTTTTGAACTGTGGTGTTAGAGAAGACTCTTGAGAGTCCCTTGGACTGCAAAGAGATCCAACCAGTCCATCCTAAAGGAGATCAGTCCTAGGTGTTCATTGGAAGGACTGATGCTGAAGCTGAAACTCCAGTACTTTGGCCACCTGCTGCAAAGAACTGACTCATTGGAAAAGACCCTGATGCTGGGAGGGGATTGGGGGCAGGAGGAGAAGGGGACGACCAAGGATGAGATGGCTGGGTGGCATCACTGACTCGATGGACATGAGTTTGTGTGAACTCCAGGGGTTAGTGATGGACAGGGAGGCCTGGCATGCTGCGATTCATGAGGTCACAGAGTCGGACACGACTGAGCAACTGAACTGAACTGAACTGAAACACAAAGAAAGAACATTAAAAGTATCAAGAGAGAAACAAGTAACATACAAGCGAAACCCCATACACTTAACACCTGCTCTTTCAGCAGAAACTCTGCAGGCCACAGAGGAATGGCAGGATATATTTAAAGTACTGAAAAGGAAACATCTACAACCAAGATTACTGTACCCAACAAATATTTCATTCAAAATTGATGGAGAAATTAAAAGCTTTTCAGACAAGGAAAAGTTAAGAGAATTCAGTATCACCAAACCAGCTTTACAACAAATGTTAAATGGACTTATATAGTAAACAAATACAAAACAGGAAAAAATATATACAAAATCAACCCAAACAATTAATAAAATGGCCCAAGGAACATATTTATCAATAATTACTTTTAATGTAAATGGGCTAAATGCTCCAACCAAAAGAAAAAGAATGGCTAAATGTGTACAAAAACAAGACCCATATATTTCCTGTCTGTAAGAAACCCACTACAAAACTAAAGATACATATACACTGAAAGTGAGGAGATAGAAAAATATATTCCATGCAAATGGGAAGCAAAAGAAAGCTGGAGTAGCGATCCTCATATTAGAGAAAATAGATCTTAAAATAAAAATTGCAACATATAAGGAAGCACACTACATAATGATCAAAGGATCAATCAAAGAGGAAGATATAACAATTGTAAATATCTATGCACCCAACATAGGAGCACCTCAATACATAAAACAAACACTAACAGACAAAGAAGGAGAAATTGACAGCAACACAATAATAGTAGGAGATTTAACCCCTCACTCACACCAATGAGCATTTCATCAAAATTGAAAATTAATAATGAAGTACAAGTCTTTAAATGGTACATTAGATGTGATGAATCTCATTAATATCTTCAGGAAATTCCATCAAAATGCAGAATAATACACCTCAAGGGTGCCTATCCTTCTAAAACTCTTTTTAAAAGTTGCACTGGAAGAAACACTTCCAAACTCATTCTATGAGACCACCATCATCCTGATTCCAAAACCAGACAAAAACAATACAAAAAAAGAAAACTACAGGCCAATATCACTGATGAACATAGATACAAAAATCCTCAACAAAATTTTAGTAAACAGAATTCAGCAATATATCAAAAAGTTCATACACCATAATCAAGTTTGATTTATTCCAGAGATGATTCTTCAATATATGTAAATCAATCAATGTGATATACCATGGTAACAAATTGAAAGATAAAAAGCACATGATCATCTCAATAGATGCAGAAAAAGCCTTTGACAAAATTCAGCACCCATTTATGATTAAAACTCTTCAAAAATGATCAGGTAAGACTCTTGGGAGTCCCTTGGACTGCAAAGAGATCCAACCAGGCCATCCTAAAGGAGATCAGTCCTGAGT
The DNA here is from genome assembly GCA_006408675.1 of Madoqua kirkii. Lineage (NCBI taxonomy): Eukaryota > Metazoa > Chordata > Mammalia > Artiodactyla > Bovidae > Madoqua > Madoqua kirkii. The sequence continues at coordinate 10,703 of SJYC01132124.1, forward strand.
GTTCATTGGAAGGATTGATGTTGAAGCTGAAACTCCAATACTTTGGCCACCTGATGCAGAGCTGACTCATTTGAAAAGCCCCTGATGTTGGGCAAGATTGAAGGCAGGAGGAAAAGGGGACAACAGATGAGATGGTTGGATGGCGTCACTGACTCAATGGACATGAGTTTGGTAAACTCTGGGAGTTGGTGATGGACAGGGAAGCCTGGTGTACTGTGGTCCATTGGGTTGCAAAGAGTTGGACATGACTGAGTGACTGATTGATGGACCTCAACATAGTAAAGGCCATTTATGAGAAGCCTACAGCAAACATTCTCAGTGGTGAAAAACTGAAAACATTTCCCCTAAGATCAGGAAGAAAACAAAAGTGTCCACTTTTACCACTATTATTCAACATAGTTCTAGAAGTCCTAGCTATAGCAATCAGAGAAGAAAAAGAAATAAAAGGAATCCACATTGGAAAAGAAGAAGTAAAGCTCTCACTGTTTTCAGATGGCGTGATATTGTACCTAGAAAATCATAGATAGTATCAGAAAATTACTAGGTCTAATCAGTGAATTTAAAAAGCTGCAGGATATAAAATCAATACATAGAAATCACTTGCATTTCTATATAGTAACAATGAAAAACCAGAAAGAGAAATTTAAAAATCAATCCCATTTACCATTGCAACAAAAATAATTAAATATCTAGGAATAAATTTCTCTAAGGAGACAATAGAAATGTACTCAGAGAATTATAAGATGCTGATGAACGAAATCAAAGGTGACATGAGCATATGAAGAGATATTCTATGTTCCTGGACAGGAAGAATCAATATTGTGAAAATGACTATATTACCAAATGCAATCTACAGATTCAGTGCAATCACTATCAAATTACCATTGGCATTTTTTACAGAACTAGACAAAAAATTTCACAATTTATATGGAAATACAAAAGATCCTGAAGAGCCAAAGCAGTCTTGAGAAAGAAGAATGGAGCTGAAGGAATCAATCTTCCTCACTTCAGATTACACTACAAAGCTACAGTTAGCAAGACAGTATTATGTTACTGGCACAAAAACAGAAATATAGACCAATGGAACAAGATAGAAAGCCCAGAAATAAACCCATGAACCTATGGGTACCTTATTTTTGACAAAGGAGGCAAAAATATACAATGAGGAAAAGTCAGCCTCTTCAATAAGTGGTTCTGGGAAAACTAAACAGCTACACGTAAAAGAATGAAATTAGAACACTTTCTAACACCATATACAAATATAAACTCAAAATGGATTAAAGATCTTAAAGGAAAACATAGGCAGAACATTCAGTGACATGAATCAAAACAAAATCCTCTATGACTTACCTCCTAGAGTAATGGAAATAAAAACAAAAGTAAACAAGTGGGACCTGATTAAACTTAAAACTTTTGCACAGCAAAGGAAACTATAAGCAAGGTGAAAAGACAACCCTCAGAATGAGAGAAAATAATAGCAAATGAAACAACTGACAAAGGATTAGTTCCCAAAATATACAAACAGCTCATACAACTCAATGCCAGAAAAACAAACAACTCAATAAAAAACTGGAACAAAGACCTAAACAGACATTTCTCCAAAGAAGACATACAGACAGCTAAGAACACATAAAAAGATGCTCAACATCACTCACATTAGAGAAACACAAATCAAAACCACAATGAAGTATCATCTCACACTGGTCATCATGGCCATCATCAAAAAGTCTACAAACAATAAATGCTGGAGAGTGTGTGGAGAAAAAGGAACATTCTTGCACTGTTGGTGGGAAAGTAAACTGATACAGCCAGTATGGAAGATGGTATGAAGATTTCTTAAAAAACTAGGAATAAAACTATCATATGACCCAACAATCCCACTCCTAGGTATACACCCTGAGGAAACCAAAATTGAAAACTACACATGTATTCCACTGTTCACTGCAACACTATTTACAATAGATAGAACATGGAAGCAACCTAGATGTCCCTTGACAGATGAATGGATAAAGAAGTTGTGGTACACATACACAATGGAATATTACTCAGCCATTAAAAGGAACACATTTGAGTCAGTTCTGATGAGGTGGATGAACCTAGAACCTATTATGCAGAGTGAAGTGAGTCAGAAAGAGAAAGATAAATATCTTATTCTAAAACACATATACAGAATCTAGAAAAATGGTACTGAAGAATTTATTTATAGAACAGCAGTGGAGAAACAGATATATGGACTTATGGACATAGGGAGAGAGGAGGAGAGGGTGAGATATATGGAAAAAGTAACATGGAAACTTATATTATCTTATGTAAAATAGATAGCCAATGGGAATTTTCTGTATGGCTCAGGAACCTCAAACAGGGGCTCTGTGTCAAACTAGAGGGGCAGGATGGGGAGGGAGATGGGAGGGAGATTTAAAAGGGAGGATATACTTATCACTGATTCAATTTAAGGTTTTACAGAAAACAACAAAATTCTGTAAAGCAATTATTCTTCAATAAAAAAAATAGATTAAAAAGAAAAAAAATAGAGGTGGTTTAAGTGGCTTATGCAAGCAAACCAAAATCTAAGTCTAGAAATATGTTAAGGTTAAGAAATCAATGCCTAAAATGATAAATCACAAACAGAACAATGAATGAATGAATGAAGTCATTCAGTTGTATCCCGACTCTTTGAGACCCCGATGGACTGCAGCCTAACAGCCTTCGCTGTCCATGGAATTTTCCAGGCAAGTGTATTGGAGTGGGTTGCAATTTCCTTCTCCAGGGGATCGTCCCAACCCAGGGATCTAACACAGGTCTCCCACAATGCAGGCAGACGCTTTACCTTCTGAGCCATGAAGGAAGCTAAACAGACCAATAGGCCTTCCCCAAAAGGCAACTGTTTAAGTCATAGCCAAGTAATTTCTTTATTTGCTTCTGCATTTTCTCTGTAAAATTCTTACCCTTGACTCCTGTTGATGCAATGCTCCTAACCACTTCCAGTTTTCAACAGTATGGGAACTGAGAACTTCCTGATGTAAAAGCTGGGCTTAGAAGAGGCAACAGAACCAGAGATCAAATTTCCAACATCCACTGAACCATAGAAAAAGCAAGAGAATTCCAGAAAAAATCTGCTTTGATTTCATTGACTATGCTAAAGCCTTTGACAGTATAGATCACAACAAACTGTGGAAAATTCTTTGAGATGGGAATGTCAGACCACCTTACCTGCCTCCTGAGAAATCTGTACACAGGTCAAGAAGCAGCTGTTAGAACTGGACATGGAACAATGGACTGGTACCAAATGTGGAAAGGAGTATGTCAAGGGTATATATTGTTACTCTGCTTATTTAACTTTTTTAATTTAAATTTATTTATTTTAATTGCAGGCTAATTATTTTACAATATTGTATTGGTTTTGCCATACATCAACATGAATCTGCCACGGGTGTACACATGTTCCCCATCCTGAACCCCCTCCCACCTCCCTCCCCGTACCATCATTCTGGGTCATCCCAGTGCACCAGCACCAAGCATCCTGTGTCCTGCATTGAACCTGAACTGGTGATTCATTTCTTATATGATATTATACATGTTTCAATGCCCTTCTCCCAAATCATCCCACCCTCTCCCTCTCCCACAGAGTCTAAAAGATTGTTCTATACATCCGTGTCTCTTTTGCTGTCTTGCATACAGGGTTATCATTACCATCTTTCTAAATTCCATATATATGCATTAGTATACTATATTGGTGTTTTTCTTACTGGCTTACTTCACTCTGTATAATAGGCTCCAGTTTCATCTACCTCATTAGAACTAATTCAAATGTATTCATTTTAATGGTTGAGTAATACTCCATTGTGTATATGTACCACAGCTTTCTTATCCATTCATCTGCCAATGGACATCTAGGTTGCTTCTATGTCCTGACTATTATAAACATTGCTGTGATGAACATTAGGGTACACGTGTCTCTTTCAATTCTGGTTTCCTTGGTATGTATGCCCAGCAGTGGGATTGCTGGGCCATATGGCAGTTGTATTTCCAGTTTCTTAAGAAATCTCCTCACTATACTCCATAGTGGCTGAACTAGTTTGCATTCCCACCAACAGTGTAAGAGGGTTCCCTTTTCTCCACATCCTCTCCAGCATTTATTGCTTGTAGACTTTTGGATTGCAGCCATTCTGACTGGCATGAAATGATACCTCATTGTGGTTTTGATTTGCATTTCTCTGATAATGAGTAAGGTTGAGCAACTTTTTGTGTGTTTGTTAGCCATCTGTATGTCTTCTTTGGAGAACTGTCTATTTAGTTCTTTGGCCCATTTTTGATTGGGTCGATTATTTTTCTGGAATTGAGCTATAGGAGTTGCTTGTATATTTCTGAGATTAGTTGTTTGTCAGTTGCTTCATTTGTTATTATTTTTCTCCCATTCAGAAGGCTGTCTTTTCACCCTGCTTATAGTTTCCTTTGTTGTGCAGAAGCTTTTAATTTTAATTAGGTCCCATTTGTTTATTTCTGCTTTTATTTCCAGTATTTTGGGTGGTGGGTCGTAGAGGATCCTGCTGTGATTTATGTTGGAGAGTGTTTTGCCTATGTTCTCCTCTAGGAGTTTTATAGTTTCTGGCCTTACGTTTAGATCTTTAGTCCATTTTGAGTTTATTTTTGTGTTTGGTATTAGAAAGTGTTCTATTTTCATTCTTTTACAAGTGGTTGACCAGTTTTCCCAGCACCTCTTGTTAAAGAGATTGTCTTTAATCCATTTTATATTCTTGCTTCCTTTGTTAAAGATAAGGTGTCCATAGGTGTGTGGATTTTTTATCTCTGGGCTTTCTGTTTTGTTACATTGATCTATATTTCTGTCTTTGTGCCAGTGCCATACTGACTTGATGACTGTGGCTTTGTAGTAGAGGCTGAAGTCAGGCAGGTTGATTTCTCCAGTTCCATTCTTCTTTCTTAAGATTGCTTTGACTATTTGAGTTTTTTTGTATTGCCATACAAATTGTGAAATTATTTGTTCTGGCTCTGTGGAAAATATCATTGGTAGCTTAATAGGGATTGCATTGAATCTATAGATTGCTTTGATTTTCACTATATTGATTCTTCCAATCCAAGAACATGGTATATTTCTCTATCTATTAGTGTCCTCTTTGATTTCTTTCACCAATGTTTTAAGGTTTTCTATATATAGGTCTCTAGTTTCTTTAGGTAGATATATTCCTAAGTATTTTATTCTCTTCATTGCAATAGTGAATGGAATTGTTTCCTTAATTTCTCTATTTTCTCATTATTAGTATATAGGAATGCAGGGGATTTCTGTGTGTTGATTTTATATCCTGCAACTTTACTATATTCATTGATTAGCTCTAGTAATTTTCTGGTGGAGTCTTTAGGGTTTTCTATGTAGAGGATCATATCATCTGCAAACAGTGAGAGTTTTACTTATTCTTTTACAATCTGGATTCCTTTTATTCCTTTTTCTGCTCTGATTGCTGTGGCCAAAACTTTCAAAACTGTGTTGAATAGTAGTGGAGAAAGTGGGCACCCTTGTCTTGTTCCTGACTTTAAGGGAAATGTTTTCAGTTTTTCACCATTGAGAATAATGTTTGCTGTGGGTTTGTCATATGGCTTTTATTATGTTGAGATATGTTCCTTCTATTCCTGCTTACTGAAGAGTTTTTGTCATAAATTGATGTTGAATTTTGTCAAAGGTTTTCTCTGCATCTATTGAGATAATCATATGGCTTTTACTTTTCAATTTGTTAATGTGGTATATTATATTGATTGATCTGCAGATATTGAAGAATCCCTGCATCCCTGGGATAAAGCTCACTTGGTCATGGTGTTTGATTTTTTTTAATGTGTTGTTGGATAGGATATTTCACCTCAAAACAATGAATTTCACCTTTTTTTCAAGCACACATGGAACCTTCTCCAGGATAGATCACATACTGGGCCAGAAATCTAGCCTTGGTAAATTCAAAACAATTGAAACCATTCCAAGCATCTTTTCTGACCACAATGCAGTAAGATTAGATCTCAATTACAGGAGAAAAGCTATTAAAAATTCCAACATATGGAGGCTGAACAACACACTGCTGAATAATCAACAAGTCACAGAATAAATAAAAAAAGAAATCAAAATAAGTATGATCTTTTTAATGTGTTGTTGGATTCTGATTGCTAAGATTTTGTTAACGATATTTGCATCTATGCTCATCAGTGATATTGGCCTGTAGTTTTCTTTTTTTGTGGCATCTTTGTCAGGTTTTGGTATTAGGGTGATGGTGGCCTCATAGAATTAGTTTGGAAGTTTACCTACCTCTGCAATTTTCTGGAAAAGTTTGAGTAGGATAGGTGTTAGCTCTACTCTAGATTTTTGGTAGAATTCAATTTGACACATTTTTAAAAGAAAAATATATGTCTCAACTTACTATCATGTCTAAGAAGCCTACTTACATGTTCACAGGCCCTTGTGATTGTTTAAAAGAAACCCATGCCACTAGAGGGACTCTGCTGATCCTCCACTGGATTAAAAAAGAGAATGACATGGCTCCACTCAGTATGTATTCTCAGGTATTTTCAGAAATTACATCTCCTACTGTTATGCAATGATGCTGGCAGCAAATCATGTGGTAATATGACCTGGAAATCCCTGACTCAATTCTTGGCCTGAGATCATATTAAGACTTCTAGAATTCCTCTGGGCTTAGATATTTCATTTTGGAAACAAGAAAGGAATTGAGAATCTGGTGATTGTAATTTTCCTATCATATTTTGCTGAAGAAACACCACATCTAATGTTCTATAAAGTATAAAGATTTTGTTTATAATTTGTTTTATGCATTTTCATTTAAACCATGCCTGACAAGAAATCATCCTTCTTCCAAAGAAAAAATTGTTATTGTTTCACCAGTGGTTTTATTGCATTTATTCTTTTTGTTTGTTTGTTTTTAGTTGACATTTTATCTCCTGCCTTGTCTTCTCCCTAGAGCTAGCTGTTGAGTCAGCAGTGTGTAGGCAACTCAAGTAGGACATGATTACTGAGATTTCTTGTATGTTTTCCTCCAGGGCAGCCACCTGCTTTGTCATTGGAAAAAAAAAAAAAATGACTCATGTGGCAGCCTGACAAATACCTGGTTGCTCAACATAGCCTTCTGTGAGACACACTTGTAGTTTGGCTTTAAAGGAGGGTTAAAATGAAGATTAAGAATTCATTGAAATATCCCTGCAGAGCCCAGCTAAAAGGCAAAGAGAGACCTTCACATTATAAATAAAACATTAGAAGAGTCAGTGCAGGGCGTTGGGTTTCTTTTATGATTATTATACCTAAATGATGCAGGAAAACAAAGCAACAAGATAAAAATATATGTCAAAGCAGTATCTGATTCCCTGATGTATTCTCTGACCCAACAGTCAAAATATTTCAGTCATGTTTCTTTGTAGTTTACCCTTTGAACCAGAAAAGTTTCAGTTAAATCTGTGTCAAAAATCCCAGTCTAGTTAGCACACACAGCATAATTTCACCTGAAATAAATGTTCCCTTCTCTTCTGTATTAAAAACTCCAGAACTGATTTCTCTACCACCTAGAAATGATCCTGGAAATTGTCCCATTTAACTATTTCTGGGTAACACACTACCTCAAGACTCAAATCATTTAAGACTCAAAATAATTATTTTATTTGCTTATGATTTGTGAGTGGTAATTCAGGAACACTCTGATTGGATGGTTTGTCTCTGATCCAGGGCACTGACAGCTGGCTATCTGGGGCTGGAGAACACAATTCCATAATGACTTCATCATTCAGATATCTGGTGCCCCAATTTTCCTTGGTCTCTTGTTTTCTCCACAAAGTAAATTCTGGGTCTATCCATGTGGCTGTGCTTCTCACTATACAGTGGTCATAGGTGGCCCTCTTACCCAATGGTTTGCCTTCTCCAGAGTGTGTGTTGCGATAAGTCTAGGTGAAAGATACATGCATGCTCGGTCGCTAAATCATGTCAATTCTCTGAAAACCCATAGATCATGCCCACCAGGCTCCTCTGTCCCTGGAATTCTCCAGGCAAGAATACTGGAGTTAGTTGCCGTTTCCTACTCCAGAGGATTGTCCTGACTCGAGATCAAACCTGCATCTCCTGTGTCTCCTGCACTGTTAGACAGATTTTTTACCACTGGCTACCTGGAAGGTCTAGAGAGTCCAGAGAGTCCAGAGAGTCCAGAGGGAGAGGGAGAGGGAGAGGGAGAGAGTGTTGCCATGCCATTTCCCAAGGATCTTTGCAACTCTGGGATTGAAGCCTCATCTCTTATGTCTCCTACATTGGCAGGTAGGTTCTTCAACACTAATGCCACCTGGGAAGTGCAGATGAAAGATTCAAGGTTTCCAATGAAATATCAGAAGTACCAGGATGTCTCTCACATCCATTTTATTAATCAATCAAGTTACATCCCAATGAGAGAGTCATTTCTTAGGCACGTTGACAAGAAGTCTAGGGGTCCCCAAGGAGAGAGGGGTCTGGAATTCTCAAGGAAGAAGAAAGGACAAACTGTTTTTCCTTCTCTACACTCCTTAGGATTATATAACAATAATGTGTCCTGCTTGCGCACAGTTTCTGGATTAAACCTTCTGGCTAATTCTGTTATCTTAAAATTTAAATTATGGGAGTAGGTCTGATGAGGTCTTTACAATCTCCAGACATTCTTTGGATTCATTGGAGAGTATATAACTTCATTGCTAACACTAGCAAGGGGGTACTCTTTCTGCCCCCTTCTTATCCCTATGTCAGAAGCTTTCTCTGTCTCCTTTATGCGAAATCGCTTCAGTCATGTCCGACTCTGTGTGACCCCATAGACTGCAGCCCACCAGGCTCCTCTGTCCCTGGGATTCTCCAGGCAAGAACATTGGAGTGGGTTGCCATTTTCTTCTCCAATGCATCAAAGTGAAAGTGAAAGTGAAGTTGCTCAGTCATGTCCAACTCTTAGCGACCCCATGGACTGCAGCCTACCAGGCTCCTCCATCCATGCAATTTTCCAGGCAAGAGTACTGGAGTGGGTTGCTATTGCCTTCTCATTTATATTTTAATAAAACTTTATTACACAAAAGCTCTGAGTGATCAAGCCACGTCTCTGGCACCAGATTGAATTCTCCTCCAGGGGTCAAGAATCCCGATGTCTTTGAGTGATTCAACAACAACCTTTCACCAAGTAAGGAAAAACAGACCCCAGCACTGGATGGGGGAAGGGTATGCACATACAGGAAGCATGAAACAAAAGTCCATTTTTTTTCAGTAACAATATGTACTTTACTTTGTGAGACTGCACTGAGGTTCCAGCTCAGTGAAGAAGATAATATAATGGGTTGTACAATGGGCTTCCACATATTTTCTTCATGTTAACTTTATGACAAGGCATAAAATGTCAACAATAAGGTTCTCATTTGGCTGAGAGTTGCTGCTCAAATCTAGTCCCATTCTTTTTGCATATATATATATATATTTCCCCCCCCCCAAAAGTGGATTATACTCATGTAACATATGATACTGATCAGATGAAGTTGTTTCTAGGTCTGAGAATCAGTTAGCTTTAAAAACAAAATCTTTTTCCAACTCATTTGGTTTTATAAGAAACATAATTATTTCTTACTAATCATTTATATTTTCTTTCAGATTTTTTTTTAACAATGTGAATCAGGTCAAATGATAATTTGCTCCCCTCAACCCTGCCTGAAATGTCTATTAATACATTAGGTACATTAGGTATTGTGATGATTTTTATAAATTAACATTTTATTAATGTAGTTATATTTCAAATTCTCTATTTTGGTTGTTATTAACAGTAATTAACTGAAGAAAATTTCTCTCATTAGAAAAGAATTATTGTAACTTTAAGAGTTATCCTCTTGATGTTAGTTTAGTGAAAATATGTA
>SJYC01132125.1:0-22596 GCA_006408675.1 Madoqua kirkii
TATTTGCAGAGCAAGACAAAATACTGAAAAATAGCTATTTACATATCCCATGAGGTGTAAAGATCTTCAAAAGAAAAACCCTAGTTCTTAAAATGGAAATTAACTACAAGATAATTTACATAGAATTAGTGATATTATTGAATTCCTCTATTAAGCAACCATACAAGAAAAAATAACTTATTCAGGTAGGTTCATGATACCTTCTGGTGGAAGGTATTTAATGAGAAGATTCTGCTACATTATGAACTATTTCTTGCCTATTTTGTTTTCAAATGGTAGATTTTTGCAACCATAATAGATGATACAGCTGAAAAAGATCTTAAACTGTAAGATTATACACATAACTAAATCATAAAAGGTCAGTTTTCATTCGATCCCAAAGAAAGGCAATGCCAAAGAATACTTAAACTACCACACAATTGCACTCATCTCACATGCTAGTAAAGTAATGTTCAAAATTCTCCAAGCCAGACTTCAGCAATACGTCAACCGTGAACTTCCTGATGTTCAAGCTGGTTTTAGAAAAGGCAGAGGAACCAGAGATCCAATTGCCAACATCCGCTGGATCACTGAAACAGCAAGAGAGTTCCAGATAAACATCTATTTCTGCTTTATTGACTATGACAAAGCCTTTGACTGTGTGGATCACAACCAACTATGGAAAATTCTGAAAGAGATGGGAATACCAGACCACCTGACCTGCCTCTTGAGACATCTGTATGCAGGTCAGGAACTAGATAGTTAGAACCAGATATGGAACAACAGACTGGTTCCAGATAGGAAAAGGAGTATATCAAGGTTGTATATTGTCACCCTGCTTATTTAACTTCTATGTAGAGTACCTCATGAGAAACACTGGACTGGAAGAAACACAAGCTGGAATCAAGATTTCGGGGAGAAATATCAATTATGTCAGATATGCAGATGATACCACCCTTAGGGCAGAAAGTGAAGAGGAACTAAAAAACCTCTTGATGAAAGTGAAAGTGCAGAGTGAAATAGTTGGCTTAAAGCTCAACATTCATAAAACAAAGATCATGGCATCTGGTCCCATCATTTCATGGGAAATAGATGGAGAAACAGTGGAAACAGTGTCAGACTTCATGTTTTTGGGCTCCAAAATCACTGCAGATGGTGACTGCAGTCATAAAATTAAAAGATGCTTACTCCTTGGGAGAAAAGTTATGACCAACCTAGATAACATATTCAAAAGCTGACACATTACTTTGCTGCCAAAGATTCATCTAATCAAGGCTATGGTTTTTCCTGTGGTCATGTATGGTTCTGAGAGTTGGACTGTGAAGAAGGCTGAGCGCCAAAGAATTGATGCTTTTGAACTGTGGTGTTGGAGAAGACTCTTGAGAGTCCTTGGACTGCAAGGAGATCCAACCAGTCCATTCTGAAGAAGATAAACCCTGGGATTTCTTTGGAAGGAATGATGGTAAAGCTGAAACTCCAGTACTTTGGCCACCTCATGCTTAGAGTTGACTCATTGGAAAAGACCCTGATGCTGGGAGGGATTGAGGGCAGGAGAAGAAGGGGACCACAGAGGATGAGATGGCTGGATGGCATCACCGACTCGATGGACATGAGTCTGAGTGAACTCCGGGAGTTGGTGTTGGAAAGGGAGGCCTTGCGTGCTGCGATTCATGGTGTCGGAAAAAGTCAGACATGTCCGAGCGACTGAAGTGAACTAAATTCATAAACTAACTGGATTCCAAACATGGTCATTTTAAACATCTTTTAATTTGGATGTATGGGTCCTAATGTTGAAAGACAGAGTCCAATATTCAAAGGAGTTGTCAAAGAAGTTTTATGGAAAATAAAGGGAACAATGCTGATATTAAATGTCTTCTGTCACTGCCACAATTACCACTACCACTACTTCCTACTGAATTACTATGATAGTAACACTAATAAAATTATTTTTCAGGAAGTTTCAAGCTATAGACATTGGTGGAAAATAGTCATCTTAGTCTTCAAATGATATAAACAGACATTCATAGAAGCACATCAACATTTATATGACATGCTCTACTAAGAGCTTTTTTCAATTTAATTTCACCAATTTCTAATTCAGATAATTTGACTATAATCTCTAAGTTTCTTTCAACAAATTTCAAGCATACTTTCATGTATTACCATTATTCTCCTGATAAAAATGTGACACAGAAATGCAAAATCCAAGCATATGCTAAGCTTTAAAAATACACTTAGAAATTAGCAAAAACCACATTTTGAAAAACATCATATGCTTGGAAGTCATCTCTCCTACTCTTAAGTTGTATGTGTAGGCCATTACAACATCCAATTTTTTACTTTATCTGGTTATAGATTTCTGGGTACCTGTTAACACAGCATTACTTTGTACTGACTGAAATTATATCCATTGTGGAATTATGTATTTGCAGCTATAGAGAAGATTCATTTCAGTTCAGTCATACAGTTGCGTCCGACTCTTTGTGACCCCATGAATCGCAGCACACCAGGCCTCCCTGTCCATCACCAACTCCCAGAGTTCACTCAGACTCACGCCCATCGAGTCAGTGATGCCATCCAGCCATCTCATCCTCTGTCATCCCCTTCTCCTCCTGCCCCCAATCCCTCCCAGCATCAGGGTCTTTTCCAATGAGTCACCTCTAAGCATGAGGTGGCCAAAGTACTGGAGTTTCAGCTTTACCATCATTCCTTCCAAAGAAATCCCAGGGCTGATCACCTTCAAAACTGACTGGTTGGATCTCCTTGCTGTTCAAGGGACTCTCAAGAGTCTTCAACAAAACCACAGTTCCACAGCATCAATTCTTCGGCCCTCAGCCTTCTTCATAGTCCAACTCTGGAAAAGCCAGAGCCTTGACTAGGCGAACCTTAGTCAGCAAAGTAATGTCTCTGCTTTTGAATATGTTATCTAGGTTGGTCATAACTTTTCTTCCAAGGAGTAAGTCTTTTTCAATTTCATGGCTGCAATCACCATCTGCAGTGATTGTCGAACCCAAAATATAAAGTCTGACACTGTTCCCACTGTTTCTCCATCTATTTCCCATGAAGTTATGGGACTGGATGCCATAAGCTTCATTTTCTGAATGTCGAGCTTTAAGCCAGCTTTTTCACTCTTCTCTTTCACCTTCATCAAGAGGTTTTTTAGTTCCTCTTCACTTTCTGCCATAAGGGTGGTTTCATCTGCATATCTGAGGTGATTGATATTTCTCCCGGCAATCTTGATTCCAGCTTGTGTTTCTTTCAGTTCAGCATTTCTCATGATGTACTCTGCATATAAGTTAAATGAGCAGGGTGACAATATACAGTCTTGACATACTCCTTTTCCTATTTGGAACCAGTCTGTTGTTTCATGTTCAGTTCTAACTATTGCTTCCTGGCCTGCCTACAGATTTCTCATGAGGCAGGTTAGGTGGTCTGGTATTCCCATCTCTTTCAGAATTTTCCACAGTTGGTTGTGATCCACACAGTCAAAGGCTTTGGCATAGTCAATAAAGCAGAAATAGATGTTTCTCTGGAACTCTCTTGCCTTTTCCATGATCCAGAGGATGTTGGGAATTTGATCTCTGGATCCGCTGCCTTTTCTAAAAACAGCTTGAGCATCAGGAAGTTCACAGTTCACATATTGCTGAAGCATGGCTTGGAGAATTTTGAGTATTACTTTGCTAGCGTGTGAAATGAGTACAATTGTGAGGTAGTTTGAGCATTCTTTGGCATTGCCTTTCTTTGGGATTGGAATGAAAACTGACCTTTTGTAGTCCTGTGGCCACTGCTGAGTTTCCGAAATTTGGTGGCATATTGAGTGTAGCACTTTCATAGCATCATGTTTCAGGATTTGAAATAGCTCTCTTGGAATTCTATCACCTCCGCTAGCTTTGTTCATAGTGACGCTTTCTAAGGCCCACTTGACTTCACATTCCAAGATGTCTGGTTCTACATGAGTGATCACATCAGTGAAGTATACAAGGGGGTAAATAAAATTAAGCTTGTTTTTACCCTATTTTACTTTCCTGATGAAAATAGTGAGTCATCTTTCAAGTGATAACCCAAATAATTTAATAGCTTCAGATCTGAAACACTGTAGTAATAAACATAATTTAGTAAACATAAATATTTGATTGTATATGAGCAAAATTTCTGTCCACAGCATTCACAAAACTCCTAGATTCAGGATTATGACATATTTTCACATTTCCTGCCTAGTTTTATAATTTTATAATAAATAGGATTCTATTATTTCCATCAAGTATTAATGCTTATGTAAATTTTCTTATGAATCAGAAGGTAAGAAATGTAATGTACAAGTTATTTTCATATGGTGTTTGATACTGGGTTAATTTTTCCAGAAAGAGACATAAAACTGCTTCCCTGCTCACATTGGGGAATACAGAAAATTATGCAGCATACATTCAGAAACGAGAGGCAGAAATCTCCTAATTATGAGTAGATTTGACCTACTAAAAGAACTTTGTTCTGTTATTCTATTGTTCCTGGGTTCTTTATAAAAACATGGATAAAAAGCAACAGTGATACGACTAATGCCTGCTTCATAAGGCTGAAGAAACTTGAGGTTAAAGATTACCTTTGCAACAGTGCAATGTGTTTTTTTCTATATATCAATCCACTGTGTGTAAAATACAATTGTTTTATTTACTGCAAATTTCCACCATGATTAGAGAATAAGATGATAGTCATCTAATCAGAAATATTTAATGGAATACTAGTACATGTTGCCAACAGAAAAAAATGTGTAATGAAATTAACATGTAATTACAAGGGTATCCTTGCCTACTAAGGTCCGTCTAGTCAAGGCTATGGTTTTTCCAGTGGTCATGTATGGATGTAAGAGTTGGACTAAGAAGAAGGTTGAGCGCCGAAGAATTGATGCTTTTGAACTGTGGTTTTAGAGAAGACTCTTGAGAGTCCCTTGGACTGCAAGGAGATCCAACCAGTCAGTTCTGAAAGAGATCAGTCCTGCGATTTCTTTGGAAGGAATGATGCTAAAGCTGAAGCTCCAGTACTTTGGCCACCTCATGGTTAGAGTTGACTCACTGGAAAATTTCGACTCTGATGCTGGGAGGTATTAGGGGCAGGAGGAGAAGGGGACGACCGAGGATGAGACGGCTGGAGGGTATCACTGACTAGATGGACCTGAGTCTGAG
This sequence comes from Madoqua kirkii, assembly GCA_006408675.1. Lineage (NCBI taxonomy): Eukaryota > Metazoa > Chordata > Mammalia > Artiodactyla > Bovidae > Madoqua > Madoqua kirkii. The sequence goes on from SJYC01132125.1 coordinate 5,157, forward strand.
TGAACTCTGGCAGTTGGTTATGGACAGGGAGGCCTGGAGTGCTGCAATTTATGGGGTCACAGAGTCGGACACGACTGAGCGATTGAACTGAACTGAACTGAAATGAAAACCAAGGGAAAATTTCATGCAAAGAGAGTTACAATAAAGGACAGAAATGGTATGGACCTAATAGAAGCAAAAGGTATTAAGAAAAGTTGGAAAGAATACAGAGAAGAATGATACAAAAAAGGTCTTCATGACCCAGATAATCAAAATGGTGTGATCAATCACCTAGACACAGATATTCTAGAATGCAAAGTCAAGTGGCCCTTAGGAAGCATCATTATGAGCAAAACTAGTGGAGGAGATTGAAATCCATGTGAGCTATTTCAGATTCTAAAACATGATGTTGTGAAGGTGCTGCCCTCAATATGCCAGCAAATTTGAAAAGTGAATCAGTGGCCAAAGGACTGGAAAAGGTCAGTTTTCATATCAATCCCAAAGAAAGGGAAATACAAAGAATGTTCAAACTACCACACAATTGCACTAATCTTATACGCTAGTAAGTTCAGTTCATTTCAGTTTAGTCCAGTTCAGTCGCTCAGTCGTGTCCAACTCTTTGCGACTCCATGAATCACAGCACGTCAGGCCTCCCCTGTCCATCACCAACTCCGGGAGTTCACTCAGACTCATACATCAAGAAACAAAGGGAGAAAAATCAAATCAATAAAATTAGAAATGAAAATGGAGAGATCACAACAGACAACACAGAAATACAAAGGATCATAAGAGACTACTACCAGCAATTATATGTCAGTAAAATGGGCAACGTGGAAGAAATGGACAAATTCTTAGAAAAGTACAACTTTCCAAAAGTGAACCAGGAAGAAATAGAAAATCTTAACAGACCCATCACAAGCACAGAAATTGAAACTATAATCAGAAATCTTCCAGCAAACAAAAGCCCAGGTCCAGATGGCTTCACCTATCCTACTCAAACTCTTCCAGAAAATTGCAGAGGAAGGTAATCTTCCAAACTCATTCTATGAGGCCACCATCACCCTAATAGCAAAACCTGACAAAGATGCCACAAAAAAAGAAAACTACAGGACAACATCACTGATGAACATGGATGCAAACATCCTGAACAAAAGTCTGCTTATTTAACTTATATGCAGAGAACATCATGTGAAATGCTGGGCTGGATGAATCACAAACAGGAATCAAGATTGTGGGGAGAAATATCAACTAAAGATTCGAATGGCAGAAAACTAAGAGGAACTAAAAAAGCCTCTTGATGAAAGTGAAGAGGGGAGTGAAAAAGCTGGCTTAAAACTCAGCATTCACAAAACTAAGATCATGGCATCTGCCCCCACCACTTCATGCAAATAGATGGGAAAACAATGGAAACAGTGACAAATTTTATTTTCTTGGGCTGCAAAATCACTGCAGATGGTGACTGCAGCCATGAAATTAAAAGGCATTTGCTCCTTTAAAGAAAAGCTATGGCAAACTTAAATAGCATATTAAAAAGCAGAGACTAATTATCCCACAAAGGTGCACATAGTCAAAGCTCTGGTTTTTCCAGTAGCCATGCACATATATGAGAAGTGGGCCTTAAAGAAAATTCAGTGCCAAAGAACTGTTATTTTCAAACTGTGGTGCTGAGAAGACTCTTGGGAGTCCTTTGGTCAACAAGATCAAATCAGTCAATCCTAAAGGAAATCAACCCTGAATATTCATTGGGGGACTGATGTTGAAGCTGAAGCTCCAACATTTTGGCCATCTTATGTGAAGTGCTGAATCATTGAAAAGACCTTGATGCTGGGAAAGACTGAAGGCAGGAGGATAAGAATATGACCGAGGATGAGATGGTTGGATGGCATCATCAATTCAATGGAAATGAGTTTGAGCAACCTCTGGGAAAAGTGATGGACAGGGAAGCATGCTGCAGCCATGGGTCACAAAACTTCAGACATGACTGAGCATCCAAACAACGTCCAGTTTGGTTCTGTCTGATGCAAATCAATTTTTGCTCATATAAACTCTTAACAAATTTTAATATGCTTCAATTTTTTTACACTTTTAAAATTTATTTATTTTTAGTTGGAGAATAATTGTTTTACAATGCTGTGTCTTTTTCTGCTGTATATCAACATGGATCAGTTATAGGTATATGTATGTATTGAATAAATCAAAATTTACTCCCCCAAAACAAAAAATATGTATATATAAAGGTAGTGTGAAAATGATATAGAGAAAAATAAATCAGGTTATAAACAAGTTTGTTTGTTTGTTTCCATAGATTATCCCTTGAGATTGCATCTACTGAGTACAGCTGGTGACTCAGTTATCAAAATATACTTACTGAGAGTGCTCAATAGTTTTCTTCTAAGTACAGTGTACAAAATTTATGCAAATTCCTAGTCTCAAGGAGTTTTGTTCTCTTGACAGTGTAAACCAAGCATTATCCCCACCCACGGCTTAGAAGCACCTTACCTTCCACTGAGCTTGCTGCCTAGATTAACATGACCAGTTACCATTCCATTATCTTTATTAGAATGGTTCAAACTTGGGAAAGAAGTATGACAAGGATGTATTTTGCCACCCTGCTTATTTAACTTAAATGCAGAGTACATCATGAGAAATACTGGGGTGGATGAATCTCAAGTTAGAATCAAGACTGCATGGAAAAATATCAACAACTTCATATATGTAGATGATACTACTCTAATGGCAGAACATGAAGAGGAACTTAGTCTCTTGAAAGAGTAGAGTGAAAAAGCTGGATTAAAATTCGACATTCAAAAATCTAAGATCATGGCATCCAGTCCCAACCTTTCATAGCAGATAGAAGAGGAAAAAGGTGGAAGCAGTGACAGATTTTATTTCCCTGGGCTCCAAAATCACTGTGGATGTTTACTACAGCCATGGAATTAAAAGAAGCTTGCTCCTGGGAAAGAAAGTTATTTATGACAAATCTAGACAACATATTACAAAGCAGAGACATCACTTTGCTGACAAATGTCCGTATAGTCAAAGCTATAATTTTTACAGTAGTCATGTATAGACCAGTCATGACATGCAGTAGTCATGAGAGTTGGACCATAAAGAAGGCTGAACACCAAAAATCGATGCTTTTGAATTCTGGTGCTTGAGAATTCCATCTCCTTGAGAGACCTGTGGACAGCAAAGAGAGTAAACCAGTCAATCCTAAAGGAAATCAACCCTGAATATTCATTAGAAGGACTGATTCTGAAGCTGAAGCTCCAATCCATTGGCCACCTGATGCCAATAGCTGACTCATTGGAAAAGACTCTTTGTTGGGAAAGATTGAGGGCGGAAGGAGAAGGCAGTGGCTGAGGATAAAATGATTAGACAGACTCACTGACTGAAAGGACATGAATTTGGGCAAAGCAGATAGTTAAGGACACAGGACATTAGCATGCTGACTTCATGTGGTTGCAAAGAGTCAGACACAACTTGGCAACCGAACAACGACAAAAAACATACCAGAGATTCTCAACCAAGCATACAGCTTTACTATTCATTATATTATCATTATTCAATATTTATTATATTATTTATAGAAACTTTCCAAAAGACCATCAACCCCTTTAACAGGAATAATCAGCAGTTTGCATCCTAAAACACTATGATCCCATTGCCTCAAAAGTGGTACCCTTTCTTGCATCACTCCTGTTTCGTTTTAGAGTGAGAAGTGCCAAAGAAAAGGAGGACTTAAAACCAAGCAGGACCCTAAGGGGCCCTTCTGTGCACAAAGCCCCTCCATGTCCCCTGTTTCTTGTAGAAAACAAAATTTTTTGTCTCCTAGGCCTCTCCTGAGTTCCAAAAAGTAGGCACAAGCAATTATTAATTAAGGAAGTAAGGGCATGTAGAAACAAAGGAAAAGCAAATCAGCAAGAAAAGTAATAATAATACCTCTGAGATGAAGCAGAATCCTAGTTCCTCTTCTAGGACTATGCATAGGAAATAGGGTAGGGGACAGGGACTCTCATTCATCCAGAGGAGAGCCAAACATGGCCTCTTGACACTGAATATGAGAACACATCATGTTTTGGGTGGGTTCTAGAGAGTAAGCAGTGGTGTGGGCTTCCGGCATGGAACTTGGGCCTCAATAACTCTTCTGCCAAGGTCTAAAGATGCAGCAACCCTATTAAGATGTTCCAGTTTAAAAGTTAGAAAATAAGGTCAGAACAGCAGAAGACCTGAATGGAAGCCCATCTGCTAATACCAGGGACTGCCAGCCTTGGCCACTGCTACTGGCCCTCTGTAGCTACCTTCCTCTTTCTCCTCTTCCTGAAGACCTGTGTTTGGGGTTCTTAACATACCATTTGGACACACAACCTCTATGTCACTCAAACTGCAGATTCTGTCACCCTCATCCTTCCTAGCCACTCAGTGGCTAATCCCATACAATCTCATTTACAAGTGGGATTTAAAGGAAGCAAGCAAAACTAGCTCATAGATGCAGAGAAGAGCTCTGGGGTAGGGTGGGGTCAGGGAGATGAGTAGGTTGAGGGGAAAAAATCAGTGAAAGTGATCTAATGGAATAAATTTCAAGTGATAAACTAAATGTCAAGGTGATATAAAGTGCAACACGGTGACTATAGTTAATAATATTGTATCGCACATATGAAAGCTGCTAAGAGAGTATATCTTAGAAGTTCTTATCAAAAAAACACATTTTTTAATAACTATGTTGACAGATGTTAATTAGGATTGTTATGGTGTTCATTTCCAAGTACATACAAATCTCAAACCATTATGCTGTACACCTGTAACTAATATAATGTTATATGTCAATTACATCACAATTTTTTAATTGACCAATATTCTTGACACTGAACATGAGAGGGTAGCAAGTTTTAGGTAAATTCATGCAAAGGTGGTAACATCTTTTAAACAACTATGCAAGACTAGTTATAATACTGACACCATATGTTCAAATTATACTAGACATAAGGACACTTGTTGGGGCCCAACTTGAAAGGGTCAGTAACAAAATTCTGACACCTCAGATGGAATGGCCCATGACCTTTATGCCTGTACCTATCCACTAGGCCCCAGCTGCAGGGGGAGGATAGCAGAGGTTTGGGGAGGTTTGTGTGAGGATGGTTGACCTTGGTCTTTGAGTTAGTTGACTCTAAAGAATGAAATGGCAGCAGCCTTTAGCCAAATTTAGGGCAACTCTTTCCAGCTTGATACCCAGGAGTGGTGCACAAAGAGGCACCCAGAGTGGTCTGAACTGCCCCTGCTTTGAGGGGATCACATTGTGGCAGAGTTGGGGATGGCAGGCTGAAACTCACATGTGCCAACCTCTGACTAGCTTCCTGCAGGAACAGACACCTGGGGGCAGAGGGGACCCGTGGACAAGAGGGAGCCGTGGCAGCCTTGCTTGTGGTGTCACCATAGTTTCATCCTCTTGACCTGATACAAGGCAATAGGAGCCACACCAGGGCTTTCTCCTGTTCTCCCAAGCTCCAGGGATTGGTGGTAGTGTTCTCCATCCTCACGTTCAGTTTGGTAAAGAAAAGTGGTCAGCCCTCTGAAACAAGAGGCAACACTGGGAACTAGCCCAGGTAACGAAGACCACCTGGCAGAATGATGGCACTCAACCTGAGTTCAGGAAAAGGCACTGGGGACACCAGTGTGAAAGCGTCCCAAGGTAGGTCCATGAACTTGACCTCTTCCAGTCAGTGCTAATTTCTCTGAAGTAAAGTGGGGAGCCCTGTGAGCCCCTCACAAGACCAGAAACCCCATTATCATTCCTTTCCCCCTCTGCTTGTGAACCAACCCTCGGGTGATTCTTTATCAACCTTGCCTGAGGTTCCACAGGCCTTCCTCCAGGTATCAGCACAGAATACCAGCTGCCCTGGAGATCTGCAGAGTACACCTTGGGGATCCTAGTGCTTTTAGCCCTTACGTGGTGGGAAGTGAAAAGAGAAAACCCTGCCACAGGCTGTTGCTCCACTTAATGAACCCAGTAAGTCTGGAACTAATGTGGCTCAGCTGTTCTGGCTGAGAAGCGTCTCATCTAACCTCTGGTGGGATGTTCTGACCAAGAAGGGACTATCTCAAGCACACTGTTATGAATCCAGTAACCGAATAACCCCCACCTGTATCAGAGTCTACACTGTTTGGATGCCTTCTATTTTGGTCTTCTGAGGAATCCATTAATCATTCTGTACTGGTTCCACACTTCATGGGAAATCTTACTTTGGTCAAATCTTGTGGCATTCACATGCGAACAAATCACTTCAGCGACCCCCTCAGTTGAGTTCAGTCAGTTCAGTTGCCGCTCGGTCGTGTCTGACTCTTTGCGACCCTATGAATGCAGCACACCAGGCCTCCCTGTCCATCACCAACTCTCGGAGTTCACTCAAATTCATGCCCATCGAGTCAGTGATGCCATCCCGCCATCTCATCCTCTGTCGTCCCCTTTTCCTCCTACCTCCAATCCCTCCCAGCATCAGGGTCTTTTCCAATGAGTCAACTATTCACATGAGGTGGCCAAAGTACTGGAGTTTCAGCTTTAGCATCATTCCTTCCAAAGAACACCCAGGGCTGATCTCTTTTAGAATGGACTGGTTGGATCTCCTTGCAGGCCAAGGGACTCTCAAAAGTCTTCTCCAACACCACAGTTCAAAAGCATCAATTCTTCGGCACTCAGCTTCAAATCCTATGCCCTGAAAACAGAATAATCAAGGTACAGGAAACAAACATCCACCACATTGAAGAACAGTCCATTAGGGTGCCTCCTACAGAACTGGAAATGTATCAGGTATCACCTCTGACCCCCAGATATCTCATCTTCCTGTGTAACTCAGCCTAGCCCTGGGAGATGGGGAAAGCTGGCATGCCGATGGGCCTAAGTTCTGGTTTTTGTTTTTTTTTTTTTTTCTGACTGTCCTGCTCCACATGCAGTTAGCCTCAAGGAATAAGTTAAAGTTTAGGGCATTTGAACTCAAGGATGGCAGACTCATTCCTCAAACTTGAGAGAAGGGGCAACTTAGCCCTTTCAAAATTGGAACAACTCAAGTGTGCCCTCCAGGTAGGAGAAACCTTGAAAGCTCTCACAGAATATGGTAAACAGATGCTACCCACACCCACCAACCTGGCCCTCCACTTCTTCCAGCCAGGAACCTGGGTGCCTCTAAAAACCTGAAAAAATATTCAGCTCCAGTAGCTAGCCTCAACATCAGGGTACGCTTCTCCTGTGGCCAAAGACCTAGACACCCTCATTTTTAGGAAAAACTGTGACATGTGACCATTTTTCTTGCTTGCTAATATTTGGGCCATGTGTCCTAAATTATCTGGTATTCGTTCTCTCCAAAATTTTTGACAAACAATGGTCCCTCTGGGATACAAACAGTTAGTGCTAAGGTCTGGTGACCGCTGGACATGTCTGAAGACGGCTGGGGAGAAATTCTGCTCCTTTACCCACAGTTATCATATCCCCCCAAATCAGCAAGTGGCAGTGCAAAAGATGTATGCACCTTTGACTCTCAAGAATGAGGAACAGGACCAAAAACAGAGGAGAAATTTTTCACTGGCAAAGCCTATTAACAATTCCTGGAGTATCTAGGTAGCAAAATAAAGTCTAACCTTTAGGTGCTTCAAAATCACTGCAGATAGTCACTGAAGCCATTAAATTAAAAGACACTTGCTCCTTGGAAGAAAATTTATGACCAATCTAGACAACATATTAAAAAACATAGACATTACTTTGCCAACAAAGGCCCATCTAGTCAATGCTTTGTTTTTTCCAGTGGTCATATATGGATGTGAGAGTTGAACTATAAAGAAAGCTGAGCATGAAAGAATTGATGCTTTTTAACTGTGGTGTTGGAAAAGTCTCTTGAGAGTCCCTTGGACTGCAAGGTGATCCAACCAGTCCATCCTAGAGGAAATCAGCCCTAAATATTCATTGGAAGGACTGATGCTGAAGCTGAAACTCCAATACTTTTGGCCCCTGATGCAAAGAACTGACTCATTGGAAAAGACCCTGATGCTAGGAATGATTGAAGGCAGGAGGAGAAGGGGACAACAGAGGATGAAGTGGTTGGATGGCATCACCAACTCAATAGACATGAGTGTGAGTAAACTCTGGGAGTTGGTGATGGACAGGTGGGCCCGGCGTGCTGCAGTCCATGAGGTCACAAAGTGTCGGACACGACTGAGCGACTCAACTGAACTGAACTTTATTTTTTTCTTGGGTGCTTAGTCCAGTCTCACTTGCTCATAGGGTGCCGCACTGCAGAGGCCTTGACCCTGGCCCTTCGGAGCAGAATTCCTGGTTCAATAGGGCAACACTGGTACTTCTGCTCAGGGAGTGTGTGCAGAAGTTATGTAGGAAGAGACACTCAATTCAAGGTAATGGTGGAGATGGGCCAGGTGTGAGACACTATGCTCAGCCCTGCTGGATCTGGAGCCTGAGCAGAGCAGGTGTGCCTGCCCCATGAGAACCCTGCTCCTCTTCTTTGATGAGGGATATCCCAGTGGCACAGTGGTAAAGAATCTGCCTGCCAATGCAGGAAGTGCAGGAGACATGGGTTTGATCCCTGGGTTGGAAGATGCCCCAGAGGAGGAAATGGCAACCCATTCCAGTATTCTTGGCTGGAAAATTCCATGGACCGAGAAGCCTGGCAGAGTACAGTCTGTGGGGTTGTAGAGGGTCAGACACAGCCACAAGGGAGCATGCCACTCATGTCCTATGCTGCAACTCCATTCATTGTGTGTCTGGGGAAGCATAGAGAGGGAGCCTATGCCTCTCCATTTTCTAAACAGAGATTAATTTTCCTTTGCTTCTAACCAAACTCATTCTATTGGCTCAAACGACACCAGGAAGGAGGATCTTCATTGGAGCCCAATCCAGACGGATCAGTAACAATCACATGACCCTTTATTATTTCATATATAAACTAATATTTAATGTTGTAGTGAAGATTATGTTTTCATATGTACTTTGGATTGGCCAAAAAGTTTATTCAGGTTTTTCATAAGAAGTTAGTGAAAAGCCCTAGCAAAGTTTTTGACCAATCCATATATTGTAAACTGCAAAATTTCAAAAAATTTTAAAGAAGCACGGAAATACTCTATAATACTAACTTTTAGGGGCTTCCCATAAAAGGGAAGGTGACTTTCACGCACCTCAAGTGGTACTAGTGGTAAAGGACCTGGTTGTCTATGGAGGAGACAAAAGAGATGTGGTTTTGATCCCCAGGTCAGAAAGATCCCCTGAAGGAGGGCATGTAAATCCACTCAGTATCCTTGTCTGGAAAATCCCGTGGACAAAGAAATCTGGCAGGCTGCAGTCCATAGGGTCTCAAAGAGTTGGACATGACTGAAGTGACATCACGCATACATGCTTTAACTTTAATATTTTCACTATGATGCCATTATCCCTATAAAGGAGGTTTAAAATGAATATAGTCCTATATCTACTCATTTTCTTTGCCTTGGTGAAGTCATAAATAAGGAATCAAAAAAAAAGATTAAAAGTAGAAAGAGAAACCAAGAACAAAGATGACTATCATGAATGATTTAGGTCCTGTTTACTGGCAAGAGTTGTCTAAGTTTCAGAATCTGTTCAAAGCCTCCTATAGCACGTGCAAATATGAAGGAACACCACCCTTCTGGTTTATAAGTAAAACCCAAGAATCAGACACTCAATGTGACTATTTGGAGCAGAATATTCTTTACAGATGGGCAACATACAAATTGGGAAAGGAGTACATCAGGGCTGTATATTGTCACCCTGCTAATTTAACTTATATGCAGAGTTCATCATGAGAAATGCTGGGCTGGATGAAGCACAAGTTGGAATCAAGACAGCTGGGAGAAATATCAGTAACCTCAGATATGCAGATGACACTACCCTTATGGCAGAAGGTGAAGAAGAACTAAAGAGCCTCTTGATGAAAGTGAAAGAGGAGAGTGAAAAAGTTGGCTTAAAGCTCCACATTCAGAAAACTAAGATCATGGCATCTGGTCCCATCACTTCATGGCAAATAGATGGGGAAACAATGGAAACAGCTGTAGACTATTTCCGTGGGCTCCAAAATCACTTCAGATGGTGACTGCAGCCATGAAATTAAAAGACGCTTACTCCTTGGAAGAAAAGCTATGAGTAAGCTAGACAGCATATTAAAAAGCAGAGATATGACTTTGCCGACAAAGGTCCATCTAGTCAAAGCTATGGTTTTTCCAATGGTCATGTATGGATGTGAGAGTTGTACTATAAAGAGGGCTGAGCACCAAAGAATTGATGCTTTTGAACTGTGGTGTTGGAGAAGACTCTTGAGAGTCCCTTGGACTGCAAGGAGATTCAAGCAGTCCATCCTAAAGGGAATCAGTCCCGAACATTCATTGGAACATTCATTTGGCCACTTGATGAGAAGAACTGACTCACTGGAAAAGACCCTGATGCTGGGGAAGATTGAAGTCGGGAGGAGAAGGGGATGACAGAGGATGACATGGTTGGATGGCATCGCCGACTCTATGGAAATGAGTTTGAGTAAGCTCCAGGAATTGGTGATGAACAGGGAGTCCTGTTGTGCTCCAGTCCATGGGGTCACAGAGACAGACATGACTCGGTGACTGAACTGAACTGAATGTACTCCTGGGACTGACATGTAACACAAGGGTTTTGTTTACCATCATCCTATTTCATAATCAACATCCTCCTCTTTCAAAACACAGGCTGTTGCTTAAATGCCTGGCAAACTCCCTTTATTTTCAGATCTTCTTTTTTCCTAAGTTTATGGATTTCCTACTCACTAAAGACATTAAGTAGTCTGATTATATACTGCTGTGTAACAAACCACCTCAAACTCACTTTATGCATAAAGATAGTAGTATTGATTTTATTATGCAGGTCAGAAATTCAAAGCAGAACTGGGAAGGATTGGATTGGGATGTCTTCACAACTGCTCCATGAAATCCAGGACCCCCAGGCGGGATGCTGTTAAGTGTCTGGGTGTGACTCAAATGTATTGCAATCATCAGACTTCCTATGACAGGCACTAAATCCAGCCTCAGTTGAGACTGATGACTGACACTAGACCTTTCTAGGTGGCTGGTTTCTAAGAGCAAGTTTCTACAGAGCAAATGTTCAAAAACCAAAGGGAAGCTGCACAGACCTAAGGTGCTAAACTCAAAAGCCAGTAACTCTCCTTTATTGGTTGAGGTAGTCACAATTTTATCATGAAAGGGTTGAATAATAGACTTTGCCTCCTGATGAGAGGAGTGTCCAAAAAATTTGCAGTCATTTAAAATCATTACTATATAAGCTATGTATAAAAGCTAGAGCACAGACTCATTGCAAAATGTATGAACAAGAATGTGTGTGTTAATTGCTGAGTGTATTCCATTATCCATTCTCCTGAACAAACAGACCATATACTTCAGAGTTACCACATTCAATACACTCCAGTGGAAGTCTCAATGAGTCTACAGGAATATAGAATTGAGCCAAACAGCACTTGGTATTTCTCTAGACACAGAATTCGTCCTGGAACGCACATGTGTAACAATTAAGATCACTGGGATGCATTTTGGGAGAGCATTGACTTTTCTTGCCTTTGTCTCTTGGCCTTTGAATATTATCATGTGTGCCTTGAGGCTTGGTCTATTAATGACCATCTTTATAACAGATGGAGAAAAATAACGTAGAGCAAAGACATATACAGAAAGAGTTGGAGTCGTGACTGAATCGTGTCTGCTGAGAGCATTTTTGTTATGCTTTTTCAGTTCTATTACACCATAATTTTTTCAGTGCTTAGCCACATTGAATTAGATTTTATGTTTTATATATATATCTGTGTTCAGTAGCATCATTACTGATACTCTCTCTATACGAAAGAGAGAAATTAAATATAAAATAAAGCAATTGTGAATTTGTGTCCCCTCAAATTCATATGTTGAAACCCAGTATTAGGTGGTAGGGCCTTTAGGAGGTGATTAAGTCATAGGGTAGAGCCTCATGAATGGGATTAGTTCTCTTACAAAAAAAGACATCAAAGAGAACACCCTTTCCTCTTCTGCCATATCAGGACATAGTCCATGAACCAGGAAGCAAATTTGTACGTGCCTCATTCTTGGACTTTCCAGCCTCCAGAACAGTGAGAAATAAATTTTTGTTGGCTATAAGCTGCTCAGTCCAAGGCATTTTTGTTATAGCTGCTTGAACGGACTAAATAACCATGTAAATACTTTCATTACCTTGTTCACACTCTGATGGGTGTGTACTTGCCTCCCATTACTTACTCAGAAAGCATTGCTGGAGCTTATTCATCTTTGTTCTTAGTATGTAGTAGATGCTCAGTAGACTGCTGAACCAATAAATGAATGGCTAGATTGAAATCAAGGTAGAGAGCTTGAGAATATAAGTGACTTAATCAAACTCTTTTGATTACATTGTAGGTGATTGTTGTTGTTTTTTTTTTATAATAGTCCAGTAGTCATATTTTTGGCACCTTATATACAGGATAAGAAATCAAGTTTATTCAAAATGATTGCTTAATTATGCACACAGAGAAGACTCTTGAGAGTCCCTTGGACTGCAAGGAGATTCAAGCAGTCCATCCTAAAGGGAATCAGTCCCGAACATTCATTGGAACATTCATTTGGCCACTTGATGAGAAGAACTGACTCACTGGAAAAGACCCTGATGCTGGGGAAGATTGAAGTCGGGAGGAGAAGGGGATGACAGAGGATGACATGGTTGGATGGCATCGCCGACTCTATGGAAATGAGTTTGAGTAAGCTCCAGGAATTGGTGATGAACAGGGAGTCCTGTTGTGCTCCAGTCCATGGGGTCACAGAGACAGACATGACTCGGTGACTGAACTGAACTGAATGTACTCCTGGGACTGACATGTAACACAAGGGTTTTGTTTACCATCATCCTATTTCATAATCAACATCCTCCTCTTTCAAAACACAGGCTGTTGCTTAAATGCCTGGCAAACTCCCTTTATTTTCAGATCTTCTTTTTTCCTAAGTTTATGGATTTCCTACTCACTAAAGACATTAAGTAGTCTGATTATATACTGCTGTGTAACAAACCACCTCAAACTCACTTTATGCATAAAGATAGTAGTATTGATTTTATTATGCAGGTCAGAAATTCAAAGCAGAACTGGGAAGGATTGGATTGGGATGTCTTCACAACTGCTCCATGAAATCCAGGACCCCCAGGCGGGATGCTGTTAAGTGTCTGGGTGTGACTCAAATGTATTGCAATCATCAGACTTCCTATGACAGGCACTAAATCCAGCCTCAGTTGAGACTGATGACTGACACTAGACCTTTCTAGGTGGCTGGTTTCTAAGAGCAAGTTTCTACAGAGCAAATGTTCAAAAACCAAAGGGAAGCTGCACAGACCTAAGGTGCTAAACTCAAAAGCCAGTAACTCTCCTTTATTGGTTGAGGTAGTCACAATTTTATCATGAAAGGGTTGAATAATAGACTTTGCCTCCTGATGAGAGGAGTGTCCAAAAAATTTGCAGTCATTTAAAATCATTACTATATAAGCTATGTATAAAAGCTAGAGCACAGACTCATTGCAAAATGTATGAACAAGAATGTGTGTGTTAATTGCTGAGTGTATTCCATTATCCATTCTCCTGAACAAACAGACCATATACTTCAGAGTTACCACATTCAATACACTCCAGTGGAAGTCTCAATGAGTCTACAGGAATATAGAATTGAGCCAAACAGCACTTGGTATTTCTCTAGACACAGAATTCGTCCTGGAACGCACATGTGTAACAATTAAGATCACTGGGATGCATTTTGGGAGAGCATTGACTTTTCTTGCCTTTGTCTCTTGGCCTTTGAATATTATCATGTGTGCCTTGAGGCTTGGTCTATTAATGACCATCTTTATAACAGATGGAGAAAAATAACGTAGAGCAAAGACATATACAGAAAGAGTTGGAGTCGTGACTGAATCGTGTCTGCTGAGAGCATTTTTGTTATGCTTTTTCAGTTCTATTACACCATAATTTTTTCAGTGCTTAGCCACATTGAATTAGATTTTATGTTTTATATATATATCTGTGTTCAGTAGCATCATTACTGATACTCTCTCTATACGAAAGAGAGAAATTAAATATAAAATAAAGCAATTGTGAATTTGTGTCCCCTCAAATTCATATGTTGAAACCCAGTATTAGGTGGTAGGGCCTTTAGGAGGTGATTAAGTCATAGGGTAGAGCCTCATGAATGGGATTAGTTCTCTTACAAAAAAAGACATCAAAGAGAACACCCTTTCCTCTTCTGCCATATCAGGACATAGTCCATGAACCAGGAAGCAAATTTGTACGTGCCTCATTCTTGGACTTTCCAGCCTCCAGAACAGTGAGAAATAAATTTTTGTTGGCTATAAGCTGCTCAGTCCAAGGCATTTTTGTTATAGCTGCTTGAACGGACTAAATAACCATGTAAATACTTTCATTACCTTGTTCACACTCTGATGGGTGTGTACTTGCCTCCCATTACTTACTCAGAAAGCATTGCTGGAGCTTATTCATCTTTGTTCTTAGTATGTAGTAGATGCTCAGTAGACTGCTGAACCAATAAATGAATGGCTAGATTGAAATCAAGGTAGAGAGCTTGAGAATATAAGTGACTTAATCAAACTCTTTTGATTACATTGTAGGTGATTGTGTTGTTTTTTTTTTATAATAGTCCAGTAGTCATATTTTTGGCACCTTATATACAGGATAAGAAATCAAGTTTATTCAAAATGATTGCTTAATTATGCACACTTGAAACATGTGGGGCTTAATTAATGGTGGTTGATAGTAAATCATCCAGGTAAAATATATTAACTTCCAAATACATGCTAATCCTATGCATAGGTGTATTATTAGTCAAAGTAATTTATTATTTTTCTTGATTTATTTTTACCCAAAGTATTCGAGCATTCAAAATGGTAAAATATTTTACTTACAAAGAATGTCTCAGCCCATTAAAAAAAGACAGATTAAAAGAAGAGTTAAAACCTCTCTAAAATATTTCTCATTCCCACAGAGAGGCTGAAGTGGGAGCAAAGCAATTAAAAAACCTGACTTAAAAAGCGATGTTGTATGACCTTGAGTAATGTTTCAAGTTGTTTTGAAAAAACAAAAGTATGTATTCTTGGAAAGTTCAGTTGGTTTTCAGTCAGATTATTAAAGTCCTTTAATTTGGGGAATGTTAATATGGGATTCATACCCTGTATATCTATATAAACCTATATCTATCTATTTATCTCTGTATGTATCCACACACACACTTGCTGTTGTTTCAGAAAATAGCTTATAAGAAATTATAAGAAATTGCTTTATAAGTTCTTATTTTTAAAAATGGCCTTTGGGATGTCCCTGGTAGTCCAGTGACTCCTGGTATCTACCGCAGAGGCCATGGGTTTTGTCTCTGATTGAGGAAGTTCCACATGCCACATAACATGGCCAAAAAAAAAAAAAAGGCCTTTGGACTCTAAGCAATACCTTGAGATTTATATATTAATTAAAGATAATGGGTTTCCCTGGTGGCTGAGTGGTAAGGAATCTGTCTGCAATGCAGAAGATGCAGGAGACATGGGCTCAATCCCTGGGTCAAGAAGATCTCCTGGAGGATAGAATGGCAACCCACTCCAGTATTCTTGCCTGGAGAATCCCATGGACAGAAGAGCTTGGTGGGCTACAGTTCATGGGGTCACAAGAGTTGGACACGACTGAAGTGACTGAGCACACAAGCTAAGATGATGGAGCTTTTAAATGTTTGGTGCCAACAGCAGAGAACATTTAGCATCCACTCATCTTCCCACTCTCAACAAAGACACTATTTTCCCCGATTCTTATAATTAATGAAACAAAGGAATTGCTTCTAAATTTTATCAAGTTTCTAATTGTTAAGGGGCAGTTTTGTTTCCTGGAATGAGAAGGAGTTTTAAAGTTGTATTGATATCTGCACTCTGGTTATGACTCCCTATTGAGAGTTTCATCACATTCTTTTAGTTTTTCAAAATCTTGGTTTCCTTACCTGCACGAGATTAAACCTAGCCATGTCAAACTAATTGTGGCAAACATTTAATCTATGAACTGTTGCCAAGGCCTCTACCATCTGAACCCCCATGCTTTCTACCCATGAAATCAGGAACTATTTGAAATTTTGATCAACCTTATAGAGTGGAAAGAGAGGAGAAAATCCAGACTACATATATGGAATGAGCAAGAAAGACATAATTGAGCTGCCCTGGAACTAAGACAGTATTTTCTTCGATTAGGCAGAAAAGCAGCCCAAAAGAGACACTAAGTCTAGTCACTGAGACCTCAAATGACAAGCCTGTACCCCTGAATTGTGAAGAATGTGCTGAAAATGTCGTATCCTCACCCTCCAGAATTCAAAAGCAAAGAAACAAGGAGAAACACTAAGAATTTATTCCATGATTAAGTATTTGACAGTGAATTTTACTCACTGGAAATGGAACCACCCTATCCTTGAAACACACTTATTTTTTGACCTTTTTAAAAAAACTTCTTTGCAAGTTTTGGGAACAAATTATGTGTGGAAAGTGAAGATAGCAAGTGTGCAATGTTTTCAGTTCATAAATACAACAATATCTTGTATTGTTTTGGGGCTTGACAGAGTCCATGTTATACACATGAATTGCTGAATCATGACAACATCTACATGAGGTAGGTATTATTGAGTTTACAGGTGAAGTACCTGAAACTTAGAGGTTAAGTAATATAGTAATATGTACAAGGAAACACAGCCCATGACAAAACTGGGATTCAAACCCAGGATCTCTGATACACATAATTTATATGTATATAATTATACACATAACTTATATGCATATCATTCACCATAAAGAGAGATTAAGATACTTTTAGTCAATTCACCAAAAGAAAAATTACACCTTCAAACGTCTCTCTCCAATTTTTTTCCCTCAATATAGCTTGGAAACTGACTTTTTGACCTATGAACCTTTTTATCTTTATGTAGATGCTGGTGATTGCTTCATTTTTGTAAAATTAATTTCAAATTGTTATCCTCCTTTTTAACTTTTTCCCCATATTTTCAAACTGTGGCCAACAAAAAATTTAGCAGTACATAAGTCACAGGAAAAAAATTTTCAGTAGATTCTGTTGGAACTTCTAAGACAAGATGCTCATTTCATTCCTTGAAAGGTGAATAATTGAATATGCCGACTTTAATCTAATGAACAATAATATGCAATCTGGTACATGATAGGTTATTGAATTGTCAGAATTTTACATAAATTTGGAACAATAAAGCAAATAATTACTGATAAGTATTTTGGATTCATATAATTTTCTTATTAATAAAACTTAAGTAGCTCAAAGTTTACAAGTCATATCTATCATAGTTGAATCCTGACCATTTCAGAAATAAGTTAACTGAAATTCAGGCACAT
>SJYC01132127.1:0-22983 GCA_006408675.1 Madoqua kirkii
TTTTTTTTTTTTTTTTTTTTTTTGTGGTTCAGTTTTGTTTGGCTTTGTTTTCTGGGGGTATGGCAGGGCTAGGGGGGTGGGTAAGGACTGATACCTATAAATGAATAAATGCACTTTTTTTCTTCAAATAGCACCAATTATAAAGTCAATGAAATTTATATAATGAAAAAAACAAGGGTCATAAAAACCTACAGTCAGAGGACATCATTTGGCAATTCAAAGCAAGTAATGCCTCTATTTGAGCTTATAAGGAAATCCTAAGTTTAACCAATGGCCATAACAAACTTAAACCTTTTTTTCTTTAAGTCCAGGAAAAGTAAGAACCGTTGCATTCATGGCCCACAATAAAGTATGCACATTACTTCACCATCTGTCATCATTCAAATATTCCAAATACAAACATAGAGCATTAACAAAACAGGTTAAAAACGCTTCTCAACAATTTTTTTTCAATAAGACAAAAAAGGTTAATAGTTACAATGGTTTACAAATAAAGTTTAGTGATTGTGCTTTTAAAACCAAAAAAAAAAAAAGATTAAAAACAGTGCATTACAAAAACAAAAATCAAACTTCCTTAAGTGGCACTTCCGAAAGTTGAACTGACATTACCAGAAGAAATTCAGGCCAGTTAAGATGGGGATGTCCTTATTCAATTGGTCATTTAAAACATCCATTTGTTGGTAATATGCATTTATAATTACTTTTTGGTTGAAAAATAGAACAAGGTTTTTGCTGGGCTGACTTATGACAATGACTAGACAACCAGAGATCCAACTGGCTTACCCCTACTTATTCAAAAGTAAGTTTCCGATAAGAATACACTTCAGCAATTGAAATGAAGACAAAATAAAGTACCACCAGGGGTTGCAAAGAGTATATATTTACAATGTTTCTACCCCCTTCAAATTGATTATGGTTGTCCTGCATTTGCTATGTTTTTTTTCTTTTTCTCCCTGCAGAGGGTGGTATGAAAGACTGATTTTAAAGTCATGTTAAAATGAAGTTATGTTTTAGTTTGCATTAGCAGTTGGTTATAGAAAGGTTATATCTTTAGAGCCCTTGACATGAAGTTGATTAGTCAACTCTGTATCTTTGATCAGTAAATTGGCTTGGTATATAAGCAGTGCAATGCCACATCTCAGGGGCAAAATGCAAAAGAACTGTTTTGTTCACTCCTGTTGGCTGATGACTGAAGCAAGAAGTCAAATACTTCCCTTGCCGGAAGCAAGGTGAAATGATTTGTTCCAACAGTGAGGGGAACAGGGAGGTTCTTCCTAGGGATAGGGATCAAATAATAATGATAAAACCCCAATAAAATTTAAAAAAATGGTATTCCAATAAGAGGAATGAAAACGACAATTTGTACACTCTGATTGCACTGATCATTTTATCTGGTGTCTTATGTCATCTGACACAAGGCATCTTGAGTGATAACTTTCACATTAGGTCTCATACTCCTCTCTGGTTGTCTTCAGCTTTCAGTTTCCTGTAAGAGATAAGTTCTTGTTAAATTTGAAAATAAATCTTAAGAGTGTTGTCCTATTTGTATTTATTTCGTGCTTTTATTATTACACTGTTTCTTCATTGGTTCCCTAGCATACAACTGAAAAGTGCTCCCGGCAACATATTCATACATCAACTTTAGCTGGTTTTGACAGCAAATCCAGTTCTCTAACGAGTACTAAACTGTGTTCCACCCAGTGTCTGGGGATTACAAAGTGTGGCACAGGGAGAGGAACAAGGAGCAGCCAAGTTTTCTACACCCCAGCCTCAACTCAACATGATAGTTCAGTTTTTATTGGTTTCAAGTAGCTGGTTGCCTGTACTGACTTTTTGTGCCCTCAAAGGGCTCTTCTAAAAACAAAACAAAGACTAAACCAAAAACCTGAAAAATAACTTTTCTAACAGTATGTGCAAAAGGAAAGTCTTCTATTCTAAACCTCAAAATAAAAATACATTGGGCATAACAGCAAATTCAATTAGACATAATTAATTATAATTTTTCATCTTCTTTTATAAAAAGTTATGGTTTAACACTCTACTAATAATCTTCTTGAGATAACATCTATTTGTAGGAAGAGAAATTTGTCCTCAGCTTATCTTTTTATTGAACGGTGAAAACACAGTCTTAAACACAGGGGATGATTTTATAATATAATGTGACTTCCTGCCAACTCTACCTTACAATACTATCTATAGATTCCAACAAAGGATATCTCTCACTCAAGAAGTGTTCCCTATGTGGGAAGGTCAGTGTTAAGTATTAGATTCCCATTTTCAAAAGATTGAAGATGAAATGTAATTGCCCAAATCATCCTGATTAACCCTAGTGATCACTAGATGGCAAAGAGTACAGGCAAAACACCCCTCACTCACATTTTATAACTCTATCACTTTACTGGATTTTTATAATCTATTGTAATACTATGAATTACAATTATCTAGATCAATAGTTCTTATTCCCTAACAACATATTTGTTATACAAATATCCTATCTGAATATGAACCCTAATATCTAAAAAGAAACCATTATTACCATTTAAAACTTTGGAACACATTTGAAGAAAATCATTGAATTCTAAGACTTTCAATTGCTGTCATCACTAACAGGGTTTGTGATGAAATAGCAACATTTCTGTAGACTGATGAATGCTTTAAACTTTGACGTTTACATAAAAACTAGTCTAACACTGGGAAACTTGAAAAACATTATAGATACCTCTAATTCTTCATTATTATCTTCTCTTTCATATCCTCCAAGAACTTGCATCTCTGCAATATTTCTTCGACCTACATTTGCTTGTTCTCTTTGTCTGCTTCCTGATCCTCTTGATGACATGGAACTTGAAGAACTAGGATCTCTGGGATTATTTGATGTTGGAAAAGTAGGTCTACAGTAAGGCAGAATATCCTCTGTGTAATGAAATATAATAAGCGCATATGAAGCCCACTATACATTTTCATTGTATAATGTGTCACTATGTCTATAAATCAGAATGGAGAAACATTAGTGTTTATGAGGAATAAATGAGGACATTTTATAACAACAATGAATAAGGTATTGAAAACAAAAATAACAACCCTGCTGGTTTTCTGGCAGTGGCTGGGATTTAGATTGATTCTACTCATAAGTTCTTATCTATCTCAAATTCACTTGAGATCAACATCCTTAAAAAGGAGAAACCAAACCTGGAGTCAGACATGACTTCCAGTCTTATCCTTCACTATGTTATCTCCCATTATTTCAGGCTTTAGTTTCCATTTAAAAAAAAAAAAGTGATAATAGTGTCTACTAGGACACTAGGAGTTGCTAGTGTTGATGTGAAAACACATGAGATATTGTAGTATGTACCTATGTAAACTAAGAAGAAATTATTAGGCACTGATAGGGAAAAAAAATCCCAGTCTTATTGAACCACCAAAACAGAGTCAAACTTGGATTCACTCCCTAGATACCAAGATGCCAACCTCCATTTCAACACCGTATTTACATTGTGGAACCCTGAATTTGAGAAGCCTGACATTGTTGCTAGCTTCAAAAATCAAGCCACTCCTGGTAACTGCTGTCTCCTGAATTACTATTTCCATATGTTTTAAATTTGGTGATGCTTCTACTGTTCCATCTTGCAACTGCTCACTTCTCTCCAAAGCCTGTCCATTCTAACCTTAGGACATAAAAGACATCAAAACAGAGCACAGCAAAACAAAACAAAACCCTTCCACATGCCCTTTTGTTCTCCTCCCCCAAAAGCTGCCTCTACCGTCCACATTGCCTGAATGAAATCTGATTTCCCAGGGAGCCTACACTGAAGTTCCTTGCAGTGGAAGAAGGGAAGCTTGCTTTCAGGTCACCAACACTAGCTATAAATCATTGCTCTTCAACCCTCGAACAAAAACGCCCTATTCCTGTGAGGGCCAAGCAGTGGAGCTACGTAACCTGTAGTGTCCTCTTTGATGGCACTTCTCTCCTGTTGTATTCATCACAGCTTTCATTCCTGATCCAGACTTCTGATTCTCTGGTGTTTCAGAGTCCATGTGGATCACTCCACCAGCCCCTAGCTAGCTTCATGGAACTTGGCCCTCTGTGACCTTCATCTTCTGTGTCTGTTTCACCCAATTTTTTCTACTGAGCTTAGTTTTTGACTAACTACATCATGATAAAGTATCTCTTTGGCTAAAGACTTTCCCTTAAGCCAGTCCTCTACATAAATCTATAACTCTGTCCCTACTGATAGCTTAGCATAGCTTCTTGAAAAGTAATCTGGACTCAGTATTAGTCATTACAACCCCATCACTCTGCATCTCACTGAAATCTGCGTATGCCCACATGACTACAAAGGAACTGAGAAAATTCCCTGTTGACTTTGATAATGCTAACCATGTTTCAATCCTTAGTCTCTAGACTTCTCACTGCCCTTCATCTGAAAACCACAGCCAATGTAAGCATTACTGGTCTCAGCTCCTACTTCTCCCTGCTTCCTGGCCTGTCTTTGGTGGGCTCTTTTTATGCAGTGCCTCTTACTCATTGATGTCTTTCTTGCTGGTTTCTGCTTTTAGCCTAGTGTGTGTGTGTGTGTGTGTGTGTGTGTGTGTGTGTGTGTGTGTGCATAAAAGCTTTTTTTCCCACTTCATCCATTCTCTCAGACTGTACCTTTTCTAGAGTAGAGCTGCCACGAGGGCAGATACTTGGCTTTGTGTATTGATACCATCTCACCTAGATACATAATAGGTTACTGATGCATGAGACAGGGTACTCAGGGCTGGTGCACTGGGATGATCCTGAGGGATGGGATGGGGAAGGATGTGGGAGAGGGGTTCAGGATGGGGAACATATGTACACCATGGCTGATTCATGTCAATGTATGGTTTTTGAACCACTACAATACTGTAGAGTAATTAGCTTCCAATTAAAATAAATAAATTAAAAAAATAGATAAATATTCTGACTGAATAAATGGGTGGCTTTACTATTTCACCATGATGAGTTATTAATGTATATTTCCTGAACTCTGCCCAGCTGCCTCCTTTTGAGGGCCCCTCAGACTCCACAGATTGAGCACTGACTTCACCACGTCCATGCCTCAGATTTCTTCCCCCTCTGTATTCCTTAATGTAGTTAATGGCATCACTAACCTTTAAGATATCTTAGATAGAAAGCTGCAATTATTTTAATATCTTCTCTCCTTTCTAACCACCTTCCCATAACCTCTTAAATGAACCTTTTCCACATATTCAAATATATAACAGGTAAGGATGATTTTAACTAAAAAGTTTCTTAAATATTACCCTTACTCATCCCTGCTCCAACAGCCTGGTTTATATTTTCCATGTCTCTTCTGAGGTTGTAAATTTCTTCTAACGAGTCTCTGCTTCTTGAGTTATTTCCCTCTAAACTTGCTTCACTCAGCTACCTTCCTTTTATAGGAACTACAGGGTCTCCACAGGGTAAGCTTACATTTATCTCAAGAGCTTCATCTTTACTACTTTTACTATCTAATAACACTGAATTTCTTATATTCTCCTCAATGTACCCCAACTTCTCATTCTGACTTTCTCTACCAAAACAACCTATCCACTCTTCTTGTGCAAACTAAATTCCACCCTCCTAAAAAGTCAGCTTACGGGGCATTTCCACTAGGAAAGATCAAGAAGTCTTTCTTTACATTCCATCACTCATAAGACTGGGCTAATTTTCCCTTCTCTGGACTCGCAAGTATCATGACACCATAAACATTATATCAAATATGGTTGTATCTGTGAATAAAGATTACCTGTCTCCTTGTCTGACTATAAGCTCCTTGAGGTCAAGGTTCATGTTCACACATAAATTTCAGGACTAGTACAATGCTTCATAACACTGTAGATGCTTGATATATGTAGAAATAAATTGAACTAACTGAGGTAAATGTCAGCAAAAGATCAGACTTTGAAATCTAAAAGACCACTCTCCTTAATTAAAAATTACCATTTGTTACAGATGTAAATTAGGAAGCCTCTTTAATTATAAATAGCAAAAACTGAATTATGAAGGTTAAAATTACAGGAATGTACAGAAATGATAATTAAAAGACACAAAAATAATTTCATCTCTTTGTTTTAATTTTATACACACCAAAATCATTCTGAGTTGTTAAATTTTCCCCTAAAGAACTGAGCTTATTTTGGAGAAACGTTGCTTGTGAGCAGCAAATTGGTCTGTACTTTCAGATCAGATACAAATCTCATAAGTTATATTGTGACATTTGATTTATGAGTCACTTCTTGGAGTATAATTGTTAAAAGTTAAAAGTTCAGATCACCTTGGCTTTAATGATTAAAAAAAACCCACAGTTTTTCAAACTTCAAATTTTAGTGAAGTAACCAAGTAATCTGTGGTCACACAGTGGAGGCATATGTGCAAAACACATAACTTTACCATCACTTCATTGCTGAGTCCATGCCAGAGTGAGGAGTTCAGGCTTCTATTACAGAATGAAGTGAAACTCCTCTATATTGAAAGGAAGTTGCTAATGACCAGATGCCCATAATGAACAAACAACAGACTGATGTCCAATCTTATCAAACTGCAGCTTTGAAAACAGTTGTAGTTAAAGTGTACATACAGTCTCCTAAGATTCATTTCCCCATCACTCTTTCCTGATTCCTTCATCAATTACCTTCTTTTCTCGTACCTCTTCTGCCTAAATAGGTTCTTCTCCCCAGTCTATACTAATGTTCAAATACCTTACCTAAAATCATTTCCACCAGTTTTGCCTTCCTGTCAAATCTTATCTTGACCTCTCTCCTTCCCAACCTTCTGCAGAGAGTCCATACTTATCACC
Organism: Madoqua kirkii; assembly: GCA_006408675.1. Lineage (NCBI taxonomy): Eukaryota > Metazoa > Chordata > Mammalia > Artiodactyla > Bovidae > Madoqua > Madoqua kirkii. The sequence continues at coordinate 6,822 of SJYC01132127.1, forward strand.
ACCCTTCCACAATTTTCATTTACTTTCCAGACCCTACAGTCAAGATTCTATATTGACTATTTGATTTAAAAAAGTTAAATGGTGGTGGTGGTTTAGTGGCCAAGCCTTGTTCAACTGTGTGCGATCCCATGGTCCACAGCCCCCTCTCGCTCCTCTGTCCATGGGATTCCCCAGCCAAGAACACTGGAGTGGTTGCCATTTCCATCTCCAGGGGATCTTCGGGATGCAGGGATCAAATTCACGACTCCTACATTGGCAGGCAGATTATTTACCACCTAGCCACCTGGGGAAGCCCTGGATCTTTTAAATACCACCCACACAAAAGTTTTTGTAAAATCTCTGTGTCCTTCACCCATTCTCCCGCCCTATCCCCATTCACATCCAACTTTCACTTCTGTGCCATTTTATATCCCTTCCCATCTCAAAATATCCTTCTCCGTCATTTCGAGGATACTATTCTTTCTAGTTTGAATGGTTTGATTACTTTATATCTCTGGGTTGATTCTACCTCAGTTTGGGTACAGAATGTTCCTCTGCCTAACATATGTTTGTATGTATGAATGCGTCTATTTTCACTGAGGTATAGGAGATTTACAATATTATATTAGTAGGATATAGTGATTCAAAGTTATTATAACATACTATAAAATAATGGCTATATTCTCTGTGCTATTATAAAGTAATGGCAATATTCTCTGTGCTGTACAACATGTTCTTGTAGCTTATTTATTTTGTATGTAGTGGTCTGTACCTCCAATTCCCCTTCCCTGTCTAGTTCCTCCCCCTTTTACTCTCCCCAGTTACTACTTTAACCATCATGTGGTACCATCTCTGTGGTTTGCGGGAGAGAGCTTACATGTTCACACAAGCGTCCACTATACCCATCTCCTCCAAACTCCACATACAATGATTTCATATTAGTTGCTTGACACTAGCCATTTTGGATGTAATTCCACAACAGAAGCAAGCAAATGGCTACAAATTAGGGGCTTGTTCTGTTTCCTTCCCAGAGAATTGATTGTTAAACATTATCCCCTCCATCACTGCTGATAATTTAGCTTTTGTAATTCAAACAATTTTCACCTCTGTGTTACTGAGGTGAACAACATCCATTCTCTACCTACAACCTTTCTCCTGATCTTTAAACTCAGTTCTCTAAATTCTTACTGAATTTTTTCATTTCTATGTCTCGTCAGTACCTTAATCTATTCATACTGTAGTTATTTTCCATAAGACTTTTATCCTTTTCCTCATTTTTTTACACTGTTCAATACAATTATGTTGTATAGTCATGGAGAGCCATCTAATTAACATTTGAATAACTTTTTACTCCCTTAGTTCATTTTACTTTTTGACATTCAGTTAGTCACCAAGTCCTATATGGTCTATCTCTGAAATGCCTATATAGGCTATTTCTCTTTTTAATTTGCACAACTCTTTTAATTCAGTGCTTTCATATTTTATACCTAGATTATTTTGCAAGGTTCTGATACCTTCAGCCACCCAATTCCAGACTCCTCCTTCACTATAGAGTTCTGTCAGTTATTTTTTTAAGCAAAAAAAAAAAAAATTTTTTATTCTTATTTTTGATTATATAATTTCTTGATTAAATTTTTTGCTGGCTCACCCTGTCCATATCATTAATCCCAAACTCTTCAAAATAGTATTCCTGGCCTCCCAATCAGGTTCAGCCACCTTTCTAGTTAATTTTGCCATTGGTCCCTGGCCCCAAGCATCTTATTTTCCAGCCAAACTGGAAATCAGAATTCACCAAACATTCATTTTCATATTTTCATGTTTTGTCTCTATTTATTTCCTTTGTCGGGAATCTCCTTTTCCCTTGTAACTTGTGTAAATCATGCTTTTCTTTAAATTTCAACTAAACTTAAAGGAAGACGTGCATAATATCATGTATTAGAACTGATTGTATTCAAATTACCTGGGTGCATACCTGTCCCCTCCAATAGAGAGCAAATTTCTGAATCATCCTTTGTACCTGATCCTAAAGAGCCTTAACTGTGTACCACGCAAACATGTTCAATCTGTATTTATTGGCTGCTTAACTAAATAAGTACCTTGGATGAGATGAGTCTTTGCTGGTGGAAGGTCTCGTTTTGCGGCCTTGTTTCCTCGTCCTTTCCCATCATTTGGCTGTTCCTGTGCTTCTCTAGGATCACCTGGATTTGGTCGCATATCAGCAACTTGTCTTCCATCCAATACTTCTCTCCCCTTATAATTGCCTCCTTTTCTATCTGATGATCTGTCTGTTCTTGCTTCTATGGAAGGGAGTTTTGGCACCATCACGGGTCGTACCTCCAGCTGGGCCTTGGATTGGGCAGTGGGTGACTTGATAGCAGGCGGTGGCACAGGGGGAGGTGGCAGATCTGAAAAGAAGTATATAAAATACTGTGAAAGTCTGCCATTTCTAAATTTTTCAACATTAGTGTTACCATTAGAGTCACATTCAATCATGAAATAATAATCTTAAAAGAACTGAACAATTGAAGACAACCAAAGAATAAGAAGACTCACAATTTCAATGTACTCTCATTTTTATTTATCTGGCAGTCTTTACCAACTGATCTAGCAGGGAAGCTTCATGACTGGAGTGGATAGCCTATTCCTTCTCCAGGGAATCTACCCAACCCAGAAATTGAACTGGAGTCTGCCTTCATTGCAGATGGATTCTTTACACAGTGAGCTACCAGAGAATCCCTTATCTGGCACAGAATATTGAATCATAGAGCTGGGACTTAGAGATTAGCTAGTTTGGGGATGGCTAATATGGATAAGTATGCTATAGCCTTTTCTCCCCCAACCATCCCAGATTTTCCTAATTGATTTCACTGTAATGTTCCTGATCCCAGATGGATATTCTTATTCTTCAGGCAACCACTTCAGATTGATTGAGGTTGGCACTTGAGTTGAGACCTCTTTGCCATCCCTAATCTACCTGAATCCCTTCTCATTTTGTAGATAGGGAAGTTCAAACACACAGATCTTAAGTTATTTTCCAAACTCAAAGCTAAATATAATCAGAACCAGGACTAATGCCCTCAGATTCCTAATTTCTGATTCAGCGTTCTTTATACTACCATTTCATTCTATTGCAGCTTCACAATCTACCTTCATTGGTATAGTCTCTTCATTTTGTAATATGGAGGTTTTAAACTAATCACTAATATACATATAAATTAATTTTTGTCTATCTATAGTTATACATTAATATATTATAAATAACTGAATATTATATATAATTATACTTCTCAAAGACATACTGAAAAGAAGGCATATAATTTTATATCTAGAAAATTTATTTTCTTTAAGTGGCATTAATTTTTTTTTAATGTCTCCTAGGTACACTCCAGGGGAAAAATATATATATATATAACCCAGTAATAGTTGATAAGTTAATAGAAGAATATGAACAGATTCTAGTTTTAGTTTGTTCTGGCTATAGTATGGAGGATGAATTAAAAGGAAAGTCTTAAATCGACAAGGCTAAAATGTATCTTAATAACTCAGTAAATCGTGATAGGAGATAGAATTGTACTGATGACTTTCAGATGGAGAGTAGATGTGCCTGAGAGAGTTTAAGGAATAAAAATCAATATTATTTAATGATCAGTGGAAAACAGCAGGGGAAGAACTAATATACATATAAATTAATTTTTGTCTATCTATAGTTATACATTAATATATTATAAATAACTGAATATTATATATAATTATACTTCTCAAAGACATACTGAAAAGAAGGCATATAATTTTATATCTAGAAAATTTATTTTCTTTAAGTGGCATTAATTTTTTTTTAATGTCTCCTAGGTACACTCCAGGGGAAAAATATATATATATATAACCCAGTAATAGTTGATAAGTTAATAGAAGAATATGAACAGATTCTAGTTTTAGTTTGTTCTGGCTATAGTATGGAGGATGAATTAAAAGGAAAGTCTTAAATCGACAAGGCTAAAATGTATCTTAATAACTCAGTAAATCGTGATAGGAGATAGAATTGTACTGATGACTTTCAGATGGAGAGTAGATGTGCCTGAGAGAGTTTAAGGAATAAAAATCAATATTATTTAATGATCAGTGGAAAACAGCAGGGGAAGCATGATGTGTGTGCAGTTGCTCAGTCCTGTCCGACTCTTTGTGAGCCCATGGACTACAGCTCACCAGGCTCCTCTGTCCATGGAATTTTCCAGAAGAGAACACTGGAGTGGGTTGTTGTTTCCTCCTCCAGGGTACCTTCTCAACCCAAGGATTGAACCTTGGTCTCCTGCATCATGGGAAGTTTCTTTACTACTGAGCCACCAGGGAAGCCCAAAATCTAAGATTTTTGCCATAGTTAACTAGATGGATGAGGAATCCAGGGGTAAGAAAGAGATGGCTTGCAAAGGAAGAGCATGAGTTCTGTTTCAGATAAGTGAAAAGTAAGAACTTTTGAAATATCCAGGCAGCTATATACAGGAGGTTGTTATATATAAAATCTGAATTTCATGACAGGTCTAAAACCAGAGATCTAGAGACTTGAAACTATCAGCATATTTTTTCTTTAGTCATGACTTTAGAAATGGTAATGTCTTCATACTCTATGTGATATTACAGAACAAATCAACTAAAACATAAATAGGATATGTATTAATAGTAAATGTTTCAGTTCAGTTCAGTCGTTCAGTCGCGTCCAACTCTTTGCAACCCCATGAAATCACAGCACGCCAGGCCTCGCTGTCCATCACTAACTTGCGGAGTTCACTCAGACTCACGTCCATCGAGTCAGTGATGCCATCCAGCCATCTCATCCTCTGTTGTCCCCTTCTCCTCCTGCCCCCAATCCCTCCCAGCATCAGAGTCTTTTCCAATGAGTCAACTATTCACATGAGGTGGCCAAAGTACTGGAGTTTCAGCTTTAGCATCATTCCTTCCAAAGAAATCCCAGGGCTGATCTCCTTCAGAATGGACTGGTTGGATCTCCTTGCAGTCCAAGGGGCTCTCAAGAGTCTTCTCCAACACCACAGTTCAAAAGCATCAATTCTTCGGTGCTCAGCCTTCTTCACAGTCCAACTCTCACATCCATACATGACCACAGGAAAAACCATAGCCTTGACTTGACGGACCTTAGTCAGCAAAGTAATGTCTCTGCTTTTGAATATGCTATCTAGGTTGGTCATAACTTTCCTTCCAAGGAGTAAGTGTCTTCTAATTTCATGGCTGCAGTCACCATCTGCAGTGATTTTGGAGCCCCCCCAAAATAAAGTCTGATACTGTTTCCACTGTTTCCCCATCTATTTCCCATGAAGTGATGGGACCAGATGTCATGATCTTCATTTTCTGAATGTTGAGCTTTAAGCCAACTTTTTCACTCTCCTCTTTCACTGTCATCAAGAGGCTTTTTCGTTCCTCCTCACTTTCTGCCATAAGGGTGGTGTCATCTGCATATCTGAGGTGATTGATATTTCTTCTGGCAATCTTGATTCCAGCTTGTGTTTCTTCCAGTCCAGCATTTCTCATGATGTACTCTGCATATAAGTTAAATAAGCAGGGTGACAATATACAGCCTTGACGTACTCCTTTTCCTATCTGGAACCAGTCTTTTGTTCCATGTCCAGTTCTAACTGTTGCTTCCTGACCTGCATACAGATTTCTCAAGAGGCAGGTCAAGTATTACAAAATTAAGCTTTCCCATAGAAAATATACATGGTAAAAATTTTAAAGTATATAAAAACTTGGAAATATAACGCTTCATATATCCCCACCTTCATTTCAAATCCTCAGTATTGATGCAGAGGTAATTAGTCTGAATGGATGTTTATAGATCATCCCAGAAATTATTTATGCCTAGAAAGCAAGGCTGCCAAGCTGCATAATTCCAAGGAGTACCATCCACATTAGAAACTATGCAAAATGGCCATATCTGGGGTTTTGAAGCATGTCTGCCCCTCAGAATGTGATGTCTTCCTTTCCTAATAATATAAAACGATTGTATTTTTTTTTCTCCTAAATGTGTAGTTGCATCATTTCCATATATAAACATATAGCTTTACCTTTTCTGATGAAAAGTTGGCATACTGTTCTATGAATATATCATTATTTATATAGTAAATACCAACAGAGGAAAATTTGTTTTCAGAGATATTACTATTATTGGCAATGGTCCAGTGACTATTATTTACATACACTAGCATAAAAAATTCTTAAATATTAAAATTGTGCCTTGAAAATTCATATATAATAACAAATAAAGGGGTCTATCTAGCAAGCATCAGTTTTAATCTAGTATTTCTCATTCTTAGTGTTTTTTTAAGAATTAATCATTTTCTTTTGTTTCTTCTCTGTATTCTTACCACCTCTTAAGTAGATAAGAGTTTTTAAAAGTAATTTTACTTTGACTTTATGTGTCATATAACTAAGACATTAGAATTCATTGTATTGGTCTCTGAAAGCATAAATTTTGAGATATGATCTTACTTCTAGCTGTTTTATTTAGGACTCCATCATTAAAACTGGTCAGACTGTTTCTTGCATACTGTTGTTAATTCTCTTAGCTCACTGTGTTCTCTTTTTATGTAAAAAAATAAATCTAGGAAAATCAAAAGCTTTTTGTCTTAAAACATATACTGTCGCTGTCACTGGTGATGATTTTCCTCCTTTAACAACAACATTTTTTAAAAAACAACACTTTTTAAAAAGTTGTTGTTGTTCAGTCTCTCAGTTGTTTCCAACTTTGCAACCCATGGACTGCAGCACACCAGGCCTCCCTATCCTTCACTACCTCCCAGAGTTTGCTCAAACTCATGTCCATTGAGTCAGTGATGCCATCCAACCATCTCATTCTCTGCCGTCCCCTTCTCCTCCTGCCTTCAATCTTTCTCAGCATCAGGGTCTTTTCCAGTGAGTCAGCTCTTTGCATCAGGTGGCCAAAGTATTGGAGCTTCCCCTTCAGCATCAGTCCTTTCAATGAATATTCAGGGTTGATTTCCTTTAGGATTGACTGGTTTCATCTCTTCGCAGTCCAAGGGACTCTCAGGAGTCTTCACCAACACCACAGTTCAAAAATATCAGTTCTTTGGCACTCAACCTTCTTTATCATCACCTCTTGCATCCATACATGACTACTGGAAAAACCATAGCTTTGACTATACAGACTTTTGTTGGCGAAGTAATGTCTCTGCTTTTTAATATTCTGTCTAGTTTGGTCATAGCTTTCCTTCCAAAGAGCAAGTGTTTTTTAATTTTGTGACTGCAGTCACAGTCTGCAGGATTTTGGAGCTCAAGAAAAGAAAGTCTGTCACTGTTTCCATTGTTCCCACATCTATTTGCTATGAAGTGATAAAACCAGATGCTGTGATCCCCCTCATTGACTATTTATTTATTAAAAATAAACCAAAAGAGAGAAAAGACAGATTCTACTGAGGGACTTAAAGTAAAGAGACCCAAGGCTGAGCTGTTCTAAGTTCAGACTGAGCTTGTGACTGGGAATGCGAGGAGAAGAAAAGTCTAATTCAGAATATACCTGGAAGCAGAGGGAGTGAGTGACTGCTACAAACTCAGACTGGATTGCAAATACAGCTTATCAGGAAGCTGATGACTGCCACTATCATCAAATCATAAAATGTCTGGGCTGATTGGATATCAAAGCTGATGATTACCAGTATCATACGATTATACAAACTCTTGGGAATCAATGACTCTGAGACAAAATCCATTACCAGACGCTCTATATAGATGCTATCTATAATACAGGTAGAAAAAGAAGAGAATCTGATGGTCATTTTAAGAGTTCAGACTTACTGTATATAATTGCCACTGTATATAATTAACAGAGGGGAATGATGGTAGGTGTAATTTCTAATATAAATAGATAACCAAATTTTTTTTAGGTATCACAAAATAAACACTGAGTCAAATCAAAGATTATCATAGTACAAACAATTTTATATGTCATTAATTAACAAATAGTACTTTCAGGTAATTCATACCACTAATAGCTCAAACTGGTTTTAAAAAATGGGATCATAGAACTCATATATATGTATAGTCTCTTTCTTTATACAATTGTATAAACACCATTTTTTATACAAGACTCTCTAAATACCAATATAATGCATGTAAAGTAATACAAAAAAAGCATAAGCATGGAGACAATTCTGCCAGCATTCACTCACTGCAGAGACTCAGCACTCTATTCACATGACTGCTAAAAGTCCCAAGACCTTGTGATTAATGATATAGCGAGTCAAAACAACATCATTCCAAGGAGGGTGAATTTATAATTTATGAAGAGTAGAGCTGTAGAAATGATGTAGATTTGTTTTCTAAGTTAAGTATGTAAACGAATCAGGACGGGTTGCAAAGGGAGTGGAAAGAATCTTTCAGAAGGTCCTAGAAATGCACTTATGCTTGGCTTTAACTCAATAAAAGTCTGACTGATCAATATTCATATGTTTGAATCCTTCCCTTTATCTGGGTGAAAACTGCAAATATGAAATAAATAGCGTTAGATTCTGCCTGCCAGTATTCTGCAGCATGCAGTCCTCCACTTTGCAATGAGTACCCCCTGGGTGTCTATGAGACCCAGCATTTACCTACAGCACAAAGTATGGCTACAGTGCCATGAATTAGGGGCTGGTGGGCTGTTAAGGGCTCAATTGTGTCTTCTCCAAAATTCATATGTTGAAGTACTAACCCCCAGCACCTCAGAATGTGACTTGTACTTGAAGTCAGGATCTTTAAAGAAACAGTTAAGTTACAGTGAGGTCCTTAGAGTGGGCCCTGATCCCATCTGACTGGTCCTTAAAAGAAGGGGGCACATAACATACACAGAGGGAAGACTAAGTGAAGACATGGGGAGAAGAAGGTCATCTATCAGCCAAGGAGAGAGGCTTCAGGAGCAACCAACCCTGCCAATCCCATGAGCCTGAACTTTTAGCCTCCAGGGCTGTTAGGAAATAAATTTCTATTGTTTAAACCACCTATGGTTTTTCCAGTAGTCATGTATGGATGTGAGAGTTGGACCCTAAAGAAAGTTGAGCAAAGAATTGATGCTTTTGAACTGTGGTGTTGGAGAAGACTCTTCAGAGTCCCTTGGGCTGCAAGGAGATTATATCAGTCCATCCTAAAGGAGATCAGTCCTGAATATTCAATGGAAGGACTGATGCTGAAGCTGAAGCTCCCAATCTTTGGCCACTTGATGCAAAGAACTGACTCATTGGAAGAGACCCTGATGGGATGCTGGGAAAGACTGAGGGCAGGAAGGGAAAGGGATGACAGAGGATGAGATGGCTGGATGGCATCACCGACTCAATGGACATGAGTCTGAGCAAGCTCTGGGAGTTAGTGATGGACAGGGAGGGCTGGCACACTGTAGTTGCAAAGAGTCAGATACAACTGAGTACTGAACTGAACTGAAGCCTCCTAGTTAAGGTGGCTAACTGAGGATTATGACAAGGATCATCAGAAATTACTCTTTATCAGTTCAGACACAGACCTATCAGTTTAGGTTCTTTTTTATTTTTTCCTTATAGAGGTCACAAAAATTCTGTAAAGGAAATCGATAATTTGAACAAAATGTACAAAGTAAAGATGCTACATGCTCAAGACTGATACAGCATATATTGAAAACAGTTCACATAAGAAATCTATTGACAATAATCAAATGTACCCATCATAATTGATTCAGTCATCAAAATCCAAAAGTGAAAAAACATCTCCATGTCTTATTGACCTATTTCTCATTTTCACAACTGGCAGCTCCTTAAGTTCATTCTCCTCCCTCTCTTCTTTCTTCTTTAATAATTAAAAAAATTGTATTTGCCATAGAGATTCTTCATGAAATTCATTATGAATTTTTTTCAAAATCAAGAAAATGATTTCTGATAAAATGACCTTTCTGTACTATAACCATTACTACTAAGAGTATGTGCATTTTTTATTTGGCACATTATGAAGAAAAGATTGCAGTTATTCAAGATGCATTATGGAAATGTACAAAATGGTACACAGTTTTATTTTATTTTTTTCTTTACCAAATCAGAAAACATCCAGAATTAAATTCAAGACTTGTTAGTTAAATAAGCATAACTCAATGACAGATGGTTATCAAAACGCTAAGAGGAAGTTAACGCTAGTGTTTAACCATTTTGTCTATTTTTGTGACTTAGAGAAAATAATTACTGGCTTCTACAGTGTAGTGTATATTATGACTATTCTGTATAATCACATGTAAAATGAACATTTAGAAATGTAAATAATATTTCATATTAATATGGCTTTTTGGCTTTACAAATATTTTAACATATTTCTTTGGTTATTTCTGAAATTAAAAATAACTTGGTTGCTTCATCACTCAATTTAATAGCTATTTTTCAGGGATTAGTTAGAATTTATCTTTAATTATTAAACACTGAAATAAATGCTACAGAACATGGGGTGATGAATATAGATCACAATTTTCAAGCATATTATAATTTATAACTGAAATGCTATGCCCTCTAACTGACATGTTTACATTATTTAAAGCATTTTTAAAAGCATCACTCAATGCCAGAAGCCCCTCAAAACAAGTATAAATAAGAAGTAGAAAGAGTTCCACAAAGCTGTAGGCCAGATTTTCTCTCTGATGTATTCAACCTAGATGCATTCACATCAAGGTTTGATGTTTGTCCAGTTTTTCTGTTAGGAGCAGTCTCTTCTAGATAATAAACACTGATAGAACAGCTATAAAACTTGTAAAATGCCATTATAGGGGTCCCATAAATGTAAAACTGCCAATAGAGTTTGGGGATTTATACCTAGTTTTCGTCCCTTCACAGAGGCAAACATGCCCAGAGCCACTATAATCACCCTTCAGAATCAGATAATATCCTGACAGCTCAGTTTCCCTGACAAAGGAGTCCCAGGTAGGACCCAGAAGGCCTGGGTGTGCTGTGTCATGCCAGTATGTAATGCAGTCTACTATCAGATAGATGCTAGTGAGAGAAAATATTCTGATAAAGTACAGATAATAGCATGGACAGCCACTCATTGCAAAATTACTTCTGCTCATCATGCTGTGAGCTTTGTATTAAATTTTTTCTGTCAAGTGGCAGGAATCATGGGGAGAAGTGCCTCAGAAAACCCTCCTGTAACCTTGGATAAGGATCTATAATATTAGGCTTTCATATGATAATGGCAAATGATACCCTTTTTGAAAAACTGCTGACTGGTAATGAAAGTTCTAATCAGATTGTGGTTGGAGGGGACCAGGAGGGGCGCCTGTGATACCCTTCGTCCCCCCATGCCTTTAGTAAATTTAGCAAACTTGACAAGATGGGTGAGCCTGAGAGCATTTATCTTACATGAATTTCCAACAAAGCCCTTGAGGTTTTTTTATAAAACAAGAAGGTGGCGGTTTAATAAATGCTGGGCCACCTGAGGCACTTTCATTAAAGGCTTTCTCTAAGACAACAGCGGAGAAGGCAATGGCACCCCACTCCAATACTCTTGCCTGGAAAATCCCATGGACAGAGGAGTCTGGTAGGCTGCATTCCCCGGGGTCGCTAGGAGTCGGACAAGACTGAGCAACTTCACTTTCACTTTCATGCACTGGAGAAGGAAATGGCAACCCACTCCAGTGTTCTTGCCTGGAGAATCCCAGGGACAGGGGAGCCTGGTGGGCTGCCGTCTCTGGGGTCACACAGAGTCGGACACGACTGAAGCAACTTAGCAGCAGCAGCAGCAGCAGCTAGACAACATCACAATGTTTGCGATATTTGCCTGTGCTCTCTCTAGAATACAAACCTCGCCTCTTCAGGGACAGTGGAGACAGTTTGTGAAGAAAGCATCAAGGAAGATGATTCCATTTGCCTTTTGGTGCACAAACTGTGAGTAACACCACTATAGTTAGACTTTATATTCAAATGAGTTTATTGTCTTCTATTTGAATGCAAACTTCTCCAAGGAAAAAAGAAAGTGAGGACATTGTGGAAGAGTTATCAGTGATGAAGATGAATCCCAAGCCATTACTTCAACTACAGTAATATCTACTTGTTTAAACTATATAACAACTTTTTAAAAAATATTAAAAATATTATCCTTTGTCAACTTCCTAACTAACTCACTTACTAGAAAACTGCAGGGACTTGAGATGCCTGACAAGATATAGAAGTTGATCATTCCTCTAAGTAATATGAGGCTTACTGTTAATGAATTTTTAATGTAATTTCTAATGTCAGTGGATGCATTTTCAAGTCAGAGAGAGCCAGGGTGAAGAGGCGAGATGCATAGATGTTTTCATCCATTTCAATGGACTTACCATCTGTGTAGGCTTCTCTGCGCAGATGTCCTGGCTGGTGTTTTTGCTTCTTGGCTGGTCTGGCCTTCTGTACTACAGCAGCGCTCATGTTGCTGTCTGTAGAAACAGGACTTGTGGGTCTAGGGCACTGGGATGCATGGAAATGGCGGCGGCCTGAGAAAAAAATCAGAGCCAAACTCAACAATAAAGTTTAACAGCAATAATCAAAATAAAACATTAAAACTAGAAATATTCCTATTAAAATAAAACCTCATATAAAAGATTTTAGTAAGCAATGCTGAGTTGCTTCAGTCATGTCTGACTCTACGCAGCCCTATGGACTATAGCCCACCAAGCTCCTCTGTCCATGGAATTTTCCAATCAAGAATATTGGAGTGGGTTGCCATGCCCTCTTCCAAGGGATCCTCCTCAGTGGCTCAGCAGGTAAAGAATCTGTCTATAGTGAAGGAGACACAGGAGATGTGGGATCAATTCCTGGGTCAGGAAGATTCTTGCCTGAAAAATCCCATGGACAGAGGAGCCTGCAGGCTATGGTCCATGGGTCGCAAAGAGTCGGACACGACTGAGTGACTAAACTTATCCTAGTAAATAATAGGATTTTTGTAATGCTGCTTGAGCTATCCACTGGAAAAAATACCCTAAAAGTATTTTCATAGTCTTTTTTTTTTAAAAAAACCTTGGTACTTTTATTCTGCTAAAGTTCTTGATACCTAGGCATTAAAGAAAAACATTGCAACTATTTTTGCAGCTACCATCACTAAATTGCTATTGTTAAACAAAACTATTAATTAAATTTTAACATAATATATCCAATGTCTGTTTCTTTCTCAAAAGGAATAGCCAGAGCCCTTAAGAAATTCATGTTCTAAGAATAAACAGTACAAAACATGTCCCTTATTTTAATTAAATATATTTGTGCTCTTTTCTGAAGACAGACTCCTAAATTTGAGTACATTATCAGGTATTTTTTCTTACTTTGGCCTAAAATTTAGCTAGCTCACATACTTAAGACCGGCCAGAACTACTCATACCCCTGTTCTCTTAAAAGGTATTTATTTGCTGCTTCTGGACATTTGAAGTGACCCCTCCAGAGGCTTTTATGTTTATTGGTGCACAAACTGTGAGTAACACCACTATAGTTAGACTTTATATTCAAATGAGTTTATTGTCTTCTATTTGAATGCAAACTTCTCCAAGAAAAAAGAAAGTGAGGACATTGTGGAAGAGTTATCAGTGATGAAGATGAATCCCAAGCCATTACTTCAACTACAGTAATATCTACTTGTTTAAACTATATAACAACTTTTTAAAAAATATTAAAAATATTATCCTTTGTCAACTTCCTAACTAACTCACTTACTAGAAAACTGCAGGGACTTGAGATGCCTGACAAGATATAGAAGTTGATCATTCCTCTAAGTAATATGAGGCTTACTGTTAATGAATTTTTAATGTAATTTCTAATGTCAGTGGATGCATTTTCAAGTCAGAGAGAGCCAGGGTGAAGAGGCGAGATGCATAGATGTTTTCATCCATTTCAATGGACTTACCATCTGTGTAGGCTTCTCTGCGCAGATGTCCTGGCTGGTGTTTTTGCTTCTTGGCTGGTCTGGCCTTCTGTACTACAGCAGCGCTCATGTTGCTGTCTGTAGAAACAGGACTTGTGGGTCTAGGGCACTGGGATGCATGGAAATGGCGGCGGCCTGAGAAAAAAATCAGAGCCAAACTCAACAATAAAGTTTAACAGCAATAATCAAAATAAAACATTAAAACTAGAAATATTCCTATTAAAATAAAACCTCATATAAAAGATTTTAGTAAGCAATGCTGAGTTGCTTCAGTCATGTCTGAATCTACGCAGCCCTATGGACTATAGCCCACCAAGCTCCTCTGTCCATGGAATTTTCCAATCAAGAATATTGGAGTGGGTTGCCATGCCCTCTTCCAAGGGATCCTCCTCAGTGGCTCAGCAGGTAAAGAATCTGTCTATAGTGAAGGAGACACAGGAGATGTGGGATCAATTCCTGGGTCAGGAAGATTCTTGCCTGAAAAATCCCATGGACAGAGGAGCCTGCAGGCTATGGTCCATGGGTCGCAAAGAGTCGGACACGACTGAGTGACTAAACTTATCCTAGTAAATAATAGGATTTTTGTAATGCTGCTTGAGCTATCCACTGGAAAAAATACCCTAAAAGTATTTTCATAGTCTTTTTTTTTTAAAAAAACCTTGGTACTTTTATTCTGCTAAAGTTCTTGATACCTAGGCATTAAAGAAAAACATTGCAACTATTTTTGCAGCTACCATCACTAAATTGCTATTGTTAAACAAAACTATTAATTAAATTTTAACATAATATATCCAGTCTGTTTCTTTCTCAAAAGGAATAGCCAGAGCCCTTAAGAAATTCATGTTCTAAGAATAAACAGTACAAAACATGTCCCTTATTTTAATTAAATATGTTTGTGCTCTTTTCTGAAGACAGACTCCTAAATTTGAGTACATTATCAGGTATTTTTTCTTACTTTCGCCTAAAATTTAGCTAGCTCACATACTTAAGACCGGCCAGAACTACTCATACCCCTGTTCTCTTAAAAGGTATTTATTTGCTGCTTCTGGACATTTGAAGTGACCCCTCCAGAGGCTTTTATGTTTTTTGGTGCTGGTGTAAGTAGTTTTTCATTATTTTGATCTTGGGGGGACAATATTCACAGGTGATAAATGAACCTGATACTCAGACATGGTACACTGCTGTGCTCTCAAATTCTCTGGCTTTCTTACAGAGACATAGTACAACAAAACAAAATATTTAATCCATAATGGCAATAGAGATCTATTGGCCCTATCTTTGATCTTTGTTACTTTGGTTTCTTGAAATTCCAGAGATTCAAATGCAAAACTTCCTGTTGTACCACAAGAAAGCTCAGAGAACAAGACAATATGTTATCTGGCTATAAACAGTAGCAGTCACAGAAAGTAAAATCAACACATTTACAGGTGATAACTGAAGCATTAAATAATAGATATTAATGTGGCCTAATGAGAAACAATGTGATTGGATTATTCATTCATATTACCTTCAAGCTATATGATAAGCAGCACCCTTTCAGGAAAAGAACATTTTAATAGGCAGACTCCAATGCATGTTTTGTTCATTATAATCATGAGCTAAATGAAAGTCAGAAGAGCTACTAAATTACAATACAATGAAATATTAAACTAAACTCTCTTTAGCTATGATGAGACTATTACAATTAAAATTACGTATCCATGAAAAGAGAGAATTAGGGCTGAGACTGAACCCATTTCTCATTCTATTGTGTAAGACTATCTACCGCTCATGGACCCTGAGGCATGAAGTCGTTTACAGATGAATTTTCAAAATCATTTCTATGTCTCGTTGATTCAATGAACTGAAAAACACCTTTAATGCAATATGAAAGCAGTAGTTTGAGATGCTTAATTTCACATACTTATTTTTTTACAGATTAAAAAATAAGGAGAAACGAAAGCTATATAGAAAGTTAGATGTTATTTATTAAGAACCATAGATTGGTTTGCATATTATTTTATTATATGCAGCAGTTTCTAGGGGAAAAAAATGAAAATTAGTTTAATATCTTCAAGTGTAGGCCTGGCTAAGACAAGTATGCATTCTACAATAATAGTTTGAGAGATATTAGATATACTTTTTCCTACAACATATTCTTGATTAATAATATATAGAAAAAAAAGCTTTATGAAGGGAGTTAAATTTTCTTTGAATATATTCTACAATGATAAGAAATAAATGACCAATTCAACATCTAAAGAGACCATGGAAAATTCTCTTGGAACATGGAGGATGACTGCAACAATGTGATAGT
>SJYC01132129.1:0-36141 GCA_006408675.1 Madoqua kirkii
CTGAAAAGAGAGATGAAAGATTACTATTATGTTAGTCATATAGTTTATCTAGTTTTAGACAAAAATGGAATATCTTAGAAGCTCATTAGAATGTCAAAATTGTAATATCCACAATAATGCTAGTATGAAATACTTATCTAATTAAATATTGCAGTTACAATGGTTTTAACTCAGTAATTTCTTATTCATGTACATTACACTATTTGTAATGTCCATAATCAATAAACATAAAAGTAAAACATGTCTTCATTCTTTAAACATTTATTCTGTATCAACTATAGTGAAGAAACTTCTAAGTTTAAGACCAAAGGAATCACAAGAAACAAGACCTTAGGTAATGGTTTACAGTTTGCACTTTAAGACATAGAAAGATTCAGTTTTAAGGCACTCACATTTAATAAACTAACTATGCCACCAGGCCATGGCAGGCTGTATTTTACAAAGATGTTCATAACAGCATCTTCTATCCATAATGGTCTTCTGGGATGAGAATTAGCTCTCCACTTCGTCAAGAGTGGGAGTTTAGTTCCATGTCCTAAATCTGGGTGGATCCCACAACTGCTCTGACCATAGAATTTGGCAGAAGTCAGACTGTGCCAGTTCTGAATGTAGCTCTAACTGGCCTGGCAGCTTCTTTTCCCTGACTTGCAAGTAGGCTGCTGCCGTGGAAGGAGTGCCACTCCCCTGAGATCCCTGTGTTAGGAGAAGCCTGGGCTATGGCGCAGAGACCCTGGAGGATGAGGCTGCAAGTGGAGAGAGAGGCCAGGGAACCCTGAGATGGCAGACATATGAGGGAAGAATCTAACTTGGAAGCAGATCTCGCAGCCCCAAAGACCAGAAGAGGCCATGTGGGTTGGTGATGAATTACTCAGTTGAATCCTTTCATAATTTCTGACTAGCGGAATTGCAAGTAAAAGAAAACGGTTTTAGGTGATGACATTTTACTGTTGTTCATAGGCAGCACTAGAAACAGGACTCAGGCACTATGCCAGAAATTCAGTTAAATAAAATAGACATAATCCTTGACTAAAGGGACTGATAGTCTAGCGGAGGCAACAAACAGTTAATTAAACATGCAATGATAGTGCCGTTTTCTCCAAGGTCCAGGATAGAAGATATCTAGGGTACTGTGGCAATATGTAGAGTTGGCTCCAACTTAGAGTTGGGGCATCAGGGAAAGATTGTATGGAGAGTATCTTCCATTTAATCTTGGATGCAAAGGATACACAAGTATTAGCTCCACAAAAGAGAGGGAATAATGGTGTCCCAGGAAGATGAGATGGCCAGTGGAAAGACCTCAACATAGCTGAGAGTGCTGGTTGTTCCAGCGCTTTACTCTTTGGAAATCTGGAGTAAAGGCGACAGCCACAGCGAGGAGGGAGTGAAAATGGCTAAGCATGGGGAGGCATGCAGGGGTCAGATCACAAAGAGACTTGATTGCTCCATAAGGAATTTTGCCTTTATGCTAAGGGAAATGAGAGGTCACTGAGAGATTTTTAAGCAGTGGAGTGACTTGATCAGTGTCGCATTTTAGGAAAATGCCTCGGCACAGTCTGCAGCAAGACGAGTAGGATGAAGAAAGGGCAGGGCTAAAGGCAACAAGACCACTTATGGACCATTACCGGAATACAGACAAGAGAAAATGGCTGGAGGAAGTGGGAAAGTGCCTTTACGGCTGGAGATCAATGCATTGCTCTGTGTGATCATCAAGCACTAAAAATCTGCAGGAACAGGTACTTGGCTATAAGGGTCTGATTCTTTGGAATGAAATCTATAGAGAAATAACTCTGTCTTTAATGAATGTATCATTAGTGGAGTGACACGAAACAGAAGTCATCTACTAAATGGGTAGGTTTCCCAATAGGCTAAGGGTTTGAGAAGAGGCTTGACTCAAAGACTTCACTAGAGATGGAAATTACAACATCATGTATACTATCAAGAAACTAGACATGACTCATATGTCTAATATTAAGGAATTTTTAAAAATAAATAACAGTACACATTTGTTTAAGGTGAATATCTAAATAGTCATTGGCATGGAAAAATTCACTCTTCAGTGAAAATAGTACTATATAAGATTATATTGGCAAATATATCACCACATCACAAATTCAAAGCAATGTGAGATTATACAGAGATGAAGATCAGAAAAGATCCTTACTGAGGACTTAACAGTGACAATTTCTGACTACAGAGATCATTGGTACTTTTGTATTTTCACTTTATCTGTATTTTCAAAAATTTCTAGGGTAAACATGTAGGATACACCTTCAGCATAGAAGAACAGTAATAGTTTTTTTTTTTTAATGGGCTTTCATCTACTTCTTTTTCAAAAGTATTTTCAGGCAAATTAAACATTTACTTATTTTTTGCCATGCTGTGCAGCATGTGGGATTTTAGTTCCTCAACCAGGGATTGAACTCATGCCCCCTGCCTTGGAAGCATGGAGTCTTACCACTGGACCACAGGGGAAGTCCCATGGGCTTTCATCTACTTCTTATTAGTGCCTAGGGTTATTTCCAGCAGCAATCCTGGAGATACGATTCTTAATACCTTCATAGACTGAAAGTCATACCTTTTAAAACAGGCTGAATGCAGTCAAAGAGGATTTTTGGTAGAGATACCCAGTGCATTTCCCAGCATACATGTTCATCTTGAATTCACTCCCCTAAAACAGTAGCGAGTAAGTCAACTTCACATTCTCCTCTAGTAAAAGATTCCACTTATCAGATTTTTACTGAAGAAAGCTTTGTGGAACTTGATAACGGGAGCAGGACATAAGCGCTCCCAAAGAGCTTTTGATTTCAACAGGGAAAGAGACACACATCGCCAGCACTAATGCAACATGAAAACCTGATTACGGTGGTAACAGAGTGGTGAACAGACCATTATGAAGAGTAAAGAACAAGATGAGTAGATTTTTGCCAGGCAACAAGAAGAAAGTTGCAGAGGTGGTACATCTGAACAGAGCTTGGAAAGATGACAAATGCTGGCCAGGCCATCAAGAGAAATAGCATGTACCACGACACCTGTGCTCAGTGAGGACACTACGGATTTTGGTGACAGTCATGGACGCAAGAGCAGCCTGACCCTCACTGCCAGCTCCAATACTGCCTCTGGGGGCTGGTTCCTGGCGTTGCTGACAAGGCGCTGGTGAGTTCAAGGTAAATCAGGTAATTTCAAACACAGTAATTAGAAAAGTGCATGTGTGGAAGTGTTGAGAGGGAAGAGGTAAGTAAAGGAGAAAAGGACTGTAAAGGGTATCAAAACAGGGCTAAAGAGTAAGACTCGACTCTGAATGTGCAGTAACATTACTAGACTGGTGGGTAAAGAAAAAGAACATGGAGAGTGGATAGAGAAGGTGAGCTAAGTGGTCATCAATGCAGGGATACACTCATATTTAAAGGAACCAGGACTGAGGGCCTGCCTGAGAGGTTCTAGGAAAGAAAACATAGGAACAAAATCAAGAGTATTGTGGAGTTAGAAATGAAGGGACTTGGTGAATAATTTAATTGGGGGAATGGCAGTAAGACAGTGGAAAAAATTAAGAGAAGGCTTCATATTGATGATTCAGTGGTTACTTTCTGAAGCCTGATGGAAGTAAATGGCATAAGCCAGCATTCAGAGGACTGAGGTGTGAAAGAGAATTAGGAAAGTAAAATGACCAAGGAATCCTACAGAGCAGGAGAGACCAAAAGCAGCAGAAAAAAGGGGAGGCTAAGGGAAGTTTAAAAAGTAATAGGGTTAACTGTAAGGAGAAGGAATTGAATCAAGAGGAAAAGCGTGAAAAGGCAAGATAGACAAGCTGATTTTTGATTGTGATCAGGAACGGTGAAGAGGTTGACCTAAGGAAAACAAAAGAAGCACTTTCCAGGAAGAAGATACTGGGTATCATTTGTAACACAGAGGAGGATGCTGAGGAAATAGGTAATTGGAAAGAATGAGAAAAGAATGTTGAGATATTTCAGAGCTAACAGCTTCTATTAGCATCTCATTTTCTCTGAATAAGAGTGGCAGCAGAGATGGTTGTGACCTTAATAGGGAAAAGAGATGTCTTATTTGTTCTCAGTCTTCCTGAAGTTCCATGGATTAATAACATTAAATTTAAATGTCTGGCAATCCGACTTCCCCCTTGTCACGCAGAAGAAAATTTAACTACTTCCCTCATTTCACAGAGTATATGAGTTAAATTTAGTAATAACCTCTTACTGATAGAACAGTTCAAAGCACTGCAAATTCTGTTTTGATCTACAGAAGTCAAGCAGCATAAACCAGAATTTGTTATTCATTCAAGAATATTGAGGAGAGATCTTCTGGGGCAAATAATATACTCAGTTTCAAATGAAATTAGGGATACAGAACATAATACATATATGTATATATATAATGTGTCAAGGACAATAAAATACTACAAACAAAATCATCAACAATGAGAGAAGTGCTGATATGATGCAGTAATAGCTTTTATGTGGTAGAAATGACAAGGGAAGGATTTGTGCATAACAAACGTGCTGGTTGGCAGTGCTGAATACATAGGTTAAAAAGTCTAAGACACACACACAAAGCTGATTTTTGATCATGATCAAGAAAGGTAAAGCGGTTAACCTTTTCAAAAGAATAAAAGAAGAGTTTGTCAGGAGGAAGATACTGGGTACCATGTGTAACACAGAGGAGGATGGTGAGAAATAGGTAATTTAAAAAGTAATTTGAAACATACTATTAGTAGCTTAGACAAAAGGACTGTAAACTAACATCTCAACCAAAGTAAAAATACCTGAAGTCAACGCAAAATGAATATACCAAATTCATCCTGTAACATTACAGCTTTTAAAGAACAAATCACTCTGCAGTCTGAATTTGAAAAGACAGGAGGAAAATCTCTCCTTCACAGACATGGCATGGCCACGCATAAAGAAAACTAGAATACAAAACCACCCTTCATCAATAAGACATAAGATTAAAAAAAAAAAAAAGATTACCAACCCATATATTTACTACATGGTCTCCATGTGTTTATGAACGCAATTATCCTAAGTGGGTGCGAATTAAGGCACATTATTTTACGGTTGCAAGTTCACTGGGATCAATTAATCTAATGTTCTGATCAACAATATTACTTGATATGCTAATTACCAGGGAGGGCTTCCTATGCGATGATACTGGAAAAAAAGCCCACGTGACCTGAAAAGTACTTCGGGTAAGAGCATTCTGTAAATGCCCCTTAGGAGTGGAGATGAGCCAATCTGTTAGTGAAGAAGCCGAATGACCCCCATACCTCCTGTCAGGCTGGTGCTGCCCATGGCCCACCTCCTCCGCACAATCCTGTAGCGTGGGCTGGAGTTCTTCCTGCGGAGAGGGCGTGAGAGTGGCGGTGGACTGATGGCTGTAAGACACGGCCGCCGGAGAAGAGGCGGCTCCCCGCACAGGGGGAGTGGGACCTCGTTCATCTTCCTCCTCTTCTAGTTCACCTTGTTGCAGATACATCCGTGCAGGGGGCACGGGGCATGGCATTTCTGGGTCATAGCTAGAACAAATCATAAGGACACTTAGACTCACTGCAGGTTGTCCTAATGAACTGTCTGTAGAGTGAGCGAAATATTAGTCTTGAATTGCTTTCAGGCCACCTTCAGAAGGTATTGTTGGGACTCCCCTGGTGGTCTAGTGGTTAAGAATTCACTTGCCAATGTAGGGGACACGGGTTCAATTCCTGGTCTGGGAAGACCCCACATGCTGCTGGGCAATTGAGTTCATGCTCCACAACTACTGAGCCTGTGTGCTGGAGCTACTGAAGCCCCTCCCTCACCTAGAGTCTGTGCTCCTCAACAAGAGCAGTCACCACAGTGAGAAGCCCACATACCCCAACTAGGGGGCAGGCCCTGCTCCCCGCAAAGAGAGAGAGCCCACACACAGCACCAAAGGCCCGTGCAGCCATGAATAAGTAAATAAACAAGAGTTTCCAAAAAATAGGAGGTATTGTTTTAAAAAAAATAGCTCATTGTCATAAAGATGTGTGCATTGCTATAAATAACAAAGTTTTCTCCATGGGATTACAATTCAGTTGGCTCATTATAGGCTCTGAGAAGTCATGCAATAAAGAAATCTAACAGTGTTTAATGTAGTAAACCCCAAATGTGTTTGATCTCTTCAATCCCTCCAACTCAACATGATCTCTAAAGGACTATTCAGGATGGTCCTGAAAATAATCCAAAGACAATATGCTAAACTGAGAAAAATTACTCTTGAAAATCCCTCTGGAGGGAGATACCTTGGAGATCAACTTATTAGCCCAATACAATCCACTTTTCCTCTAAAATCATAACAGATCACTATTTCTTTGGTTGAGCACAAAATATAGTATAGTTGGCTTGCATTTAGGATGGTGCATAAAAAATACAATAAATAAAATAATCAACAAACTATAAAATGCCCCTTCTCCTTCACAGCTAGAGCTATGTGGTAGCTCTTAATGAATCTGGTGAACATTTGTTCCTTTCTCTTTCACCTCAGGGTATACAATCACTAATTAGAATGGCATGTTACCCTTCTATCTTATTTATTCTCTACCTTGTTTGCCAGAACTCAGGAAAGTTGATACTCATATTACATGATTTCTTTGTGTCTTTATATCTTCTTTTAACGAACAAATCTCACTATCTGTGACGCTTCCTCCTGTGTTTCCTATGTCTCTTGTACTCATTTTGACATTCCTCTCTTCTACCTTAAACTGTTCCCCAGTTCATTCTACTCTATTTCTTTTTTTTAATTTTTATTTTATTTTTTAATATAAATTTATTTACTTTAATTGAAGGTTAATTACTTTACAATATTGTATTGGTTTTGCCATACATCAACATGAATCCGCCAAAGGTAAAGAAAAACACCAATACAGTCTACTCTACTTCTAAAAATCTCTAGAATCTATTCCTCACATTGGTTTTTATTATAATGAGCACCACTCTCTGGTTAGTCACCTGTTTTAGGGTAATAAGTGGCTCTTTAGTTGCCTACAGAATAAAATATTAGGACCTAAACAACACAGTCAAGTATCTGTGTAATCTGGCAAGAACGCTGGAGTTGCTGGCCATTTTCTGCTCCTGGGGACTGTCCCAACCCAGGGATCAAATCCAGGTCTCCCGCACTGGTAGGCAGGTTGTTTACTGACTGAGCCACCAGGGAAGCCCTTACGATGGTGAGTTTCCTGGTGAAAATGACCCCCAGGTGTACTTCTTTTGGGCTGTCTGGGGTTCCCAAGGGCAAGAAGGCTATAATGTCCCTCAGTGGAGAAAACATGTGAATTAGATAAGCTTTGCTCAGGAATGACTTCCAGTGCTGTTGGCTGGGAATTCAATGTTAATGAATAACAATATATATTAAATAAGGTGTCTTTAAACAAAAGCACATATAAAAGAAGGTTATGTATGGGTCTCCATTTCCATCTCCAGGGATCTTTCTTACCCAGGGCTTGAACCCAGGTCTCCTGCCCTGCAGGCAGATTTCCATCTGAGCCACCAGGGAAGCTCTGTGTATGGACAGACTGACAAAAATGTAACCAGACCTTACAGGAACCTAACCTTGCACTTTCCTGAGGATCAGTGGTTCAGTATTTGCTAATTCAGTGATTAGAAAAGAAAAGTAAAGAGGCTTTGTTTCCTGTCATAGTTGGAACTCTAAAACTGTTTTTGTTTTGCTTTTGTGGAGAATGAAAGAACAATGTCTTCATTTCAATAGAAGCCTTTAGAAAGACTATTTCTGGGCCGATTTTGCATTTTCTGAGTTAATTCTCTATATCAAAGGTGTCCCCTTCCACTGATCACCCGAGTGAAGCTGCGCTTTTGTTTTGTTGGGTGGTACCATATCTGGTTCTACAGACCCTGCAGTGAGGAAGAAACATGCTAACTCTCTAACTGCTGTCCTGTGGGTTCTTTACACTCGTTAAATCTGTGTGAGAAACAATTCAGCAAAGTTTAAACTTCTACAGTTGTCAGCAGAATGTAAAGCAGAATATCTGAGAGCAAACAGTTTTCAGGATGCTGGAGCTGTGGTGTAAATCCATATACTTAATTTATGAAAATTCAGAGATACACAACAGAAGTTTTGATATTTGAAAAATACAAAATCAAATATAGTGATATATAAGTGATCTCATATATAGTCATGATCATGTATGTTAATTATATGTATGTAATTTAAAATACTTATAAATATGTAAACTGTGTGTATGTGAATGGGTGTGTGTGTGTGTGTATGTGTATGTATTCATGACTCATGATTCTGAGTTCCAAAAGAAGCTTCTAAAATATGAATTACTTTTGTTATTGCAAAACTGAGGAGGGTTTCTAAGTCATGCTGACCCATCAATATTGTTCTATTCAGAAATAAATGTCCGTGGACCCTAAGAATCAGTCTCCCTGGATGATTTAGTTTAGTAATTACTTAGTATTGGTTTGGGGAATCCTATTGCTCCACTTACATCTGCCCTAAAATCTCTCTTACCTTTCATCTACAGAGATGCTGTACTCTTCACTGTTGCTATGAGGAGGAGGATGTGCTGGGGGAGGGGGCAGTAGGTCTGCCCAGCTCATGCCACCTTGCTTTGGTACTTTGGGTGTCCGTGCCCCTTTCTTGTGCCCTTGACTCCCTTGAAAAGAAATAAAAGGCAACTTTTATTTCTGAATTTTAAAGCTTTCCTATTATCCACAGATTAATAATCCATATATTATTAATAATCCACAGATTATGTTCTGTAAATATGATTTTATAATTCATATACAGAGACAAACAAACTTTTCTTCTTAAATTTTAAACAGAACTTTGTACAAAAGCAAATGGAGAATACTGACAAGTTTAAGTCAAAATAAATAGTGAAAGAGCAATAAAACCATAAATGAATTTTTATAAGTCATATCATTAATGGTGATCTTCTTACAGCAATTAATTGCATTATGGATTATCATCTAAAACAAATGAGCTGCAGACATACTTTCTGAAGTGGCTTTCTATTATTTAATTGCTGGAACCTAAAATACAATATGATACAGATACGATCTATTACATTTCCACTGTTGCATTAAATTACCGAGTATATATAATTTGTACTTGTCCACTGAAACGTTTTAGGCACAATGAAATTACTAGTTTTGTCAGAAAGACAGGTGCAGATGAAAATAATTGCTGGAAGAACTAATATATCTAACAACAAAAGAAGCAGAAAAACGGTTTTTAAAAAGGAGCCGAAGCATTTTTAGCCACTGTTTCTATAAAATTATGGCTTAGAGTGAAATAATGTTGCTTGAACATTCTTAGAAGTTTAAAATGGCTCAATTATTCAAGTTGCCCAACATTCTGGTATTAGATTTGGTATATTCTTTAAACATAGGGAGCTGTACATTTTGTATATTCTTTTAAAAATAATGTTAGGTCAAAAGATATTTGGAGATAAAATGGTCATTCTCCTCCTCCTCCAATAGGATATATTCTACATTATTATGTAAATTACAGACAATGAGTCTATAATTATTTTTCTCATATGACCCCTTAAATTCAGTAAATTGTCTTTAAAAAAACAAAAACACCTTTCTGAAACAGATCCAACTCACAGGGTACATGAAACAGGTCTGAATATATTCAATGAGACTTATTTTTTAAGTCCCTTGGGAATTTTCAAATGACAGTGTTTGTGAAGCCAGACATTCTTGCACTAGTCTCTTACTGCACCAAGTGTGGGCTGCAGGACAGGCTGTTATTTGTAACTTATGATGGCCCGGCCAGGCTTCTGCCTCTGCTCTCTCTTCCTCCACTCACTTGTCTTGTCTTGGAATGACTGTGCGTGTACCGAGCAGTTGACTGTACCCACAACCTTTGTTTTCATTTCCTGGCAGTCATCCACTGTAACAACTCTACCTGTCCTGAAAAAGCCTTACATCACAAATCTCGCCTATACTTCATTTAATTGCCTCATTCTCTCCCCTAATTACCACCAGATTTCACATCATGGGACCTTTTTACTGCATATTCACAGAATACTAAATACCAAGTAGCAGCAGAACATTAGGATCTATGTATCTAAACTGAGGGATGAAGAAAAGCAATTGAAAAACAACCCAGAATCTTTTTTTTTTCATTAAGATATTTTTCTCTTTACATGCCTAAGAATTCAAAGGAGAAATGGCATGGGATATCAAATATAAAAACACATTGTATAGTTGTCCCAAGAGGACATCTTTGAAAATTTTTTCTTAATTTAGAAATGCTTAATGCTTCTGCCTACCTAGGCAGAGGTGAGAATCCAAATAGCAAACTCACCCCTGGAATGTACTGAGTAATAATCTGTCAATCTAGCTCTTTTCCAGCATCTTTTTTATAGTTTAGAGTTTACTTACTTTAAAAAATATAAAAAGTCATTTGATAAGATTTGTTAAAAAAAATCAAAAAATACATAGTAAAACAAGAGTAGACCTAAAAGGGTATAGAGCTTTCCCAACTTCCTTAACTCAACTAGGAACAATTTCAATCAGTGACAAAACACAGGCTAGAAAATGCCAAATCAGCATGCCTTCATCAAGGCAAGATGGTAAAATGCAAATACCATATTCATTACAGAAGAGGGGTAGAGACATTTGGCTAAAAGCACCTACTGGCAACTTTAATCCAGTTTCTAGGAAGTAATATATCTACCCTCTCCTGGAGAAACAAACTAGAGTCAAGATCAATTGGTTTTGTCCTCATTGTGGTGTGACTTGCCACATGTTCGTTCTAATAATGAACTGCCTTTAATTAGAAAAACAGGGCTTAAGTGCCAGCAAGCTCCCATCTGCAGCCGCTATCAGGAAAACAGCTGGCAAACAGCTGCAACAGCATGAAAACCACAGGGGAGAGGCCGCGGTGTGGCTTCTGAGGCTCGCACATACTGACGTCGGGAGGTTGCTTCACGAGATTTGAGAGCAAGAACTAAGTAAGGGATAGAGAGATCATTAACTGAGGCAGGTTCCAATTGTACCTAAATCTCATGATACTATCTCTTGGGCTTTTGCTTCTACTCAAGTGTGCTGAAGTTTCATATGCTTTAACAGACCACCTTCAAATGGTAACATAGTTAGCAGATTAACTCTACGTGCAATATTTTCAGTTATATTTTTGCTGAGATGGAAAAAGTGTTTCAACTGCCTTTAAAGATTCAGTCATGCTTCTGGCTTTAATAGAGCTCCTTAAAAAGGAAGAAAATAGGAGCCTCAATCTTCATTACCAAATAGAACATAAAATGGTTCAATGAGTGGACAGTAGTTCACATTGCAGAGACAAGACAATGCCTGGAAGAGTCAAATCATATAAAGTGATTAGACATGTCATATTTCAGATCATTAGCATTCAAGCTAAAGGAATGTACCATCTCTTTAAAGGAGAGATTGGCCTTCTCCTTGGTTTCCCTTACTTACCTGATGTACTACTTCCTCGGTCTGAACTGTTGTAGGATCCTCCAGTATTCTGGTCATATGACTGTTGTATGGGATAGTTGGAGCAATTGTATCATTTGCACGATAATCTGGACATTTCAGATGGGAAAAAAAGTTATACATTTATTTTGGTGCCTCAATCATTTACCAAGGATTAAGCTTTTAAATTATCATATCGATCACTTGCTAAGATGGACATGTGTTTAGGATGAAACGTCAAGAAAAAGATGAAGATCTTTAAACATGTCTACTTTAAGATATGTAAACTACAAAACTCTCTGTGTCTTCTTTACATGAATCAGGGTAAACATAAGTGTGAATGAATCCTACCAGGGACTATTTCTTTTCTTTAAAACACTTATAAATCAGCTAAGGCATAAGTCAGCTTTGCTTGACTTCTTATCTTTAAAAATATGGTAACAAAATAATTTTAATAATCATAAATTGGGAAAATGTCATGTCTGTGAATCATTAAAAAATAATAAAACATAAACCCGAAACTTGCCAGGAAGATTATGTCTAATTAAAAATACAGATAAGACGAAGTATCTCAGTCTTCCACAAATACTTCTGCTTGCTTAGGGAGAGGTGAAAATCCAAGTAAAAAACTCACCCCTGGAATGTACTGAGCAATAATCTATCAGTCTAGCTGCATTCCAGTGTCTTTATTATAGTTTGACATACCAAGTCTGTTTATAAGCAGTATAAACAATATATCACAGCTCTGAAATATTTGTACAGAGGACTGTCAGACTGTTCCAGAGTCCACAATAAAGCCATATACTCTGCAGGAATAATATGACAATAGTTTGAATCCCCACTGTAAACTCTCTGATTACAGAACCTTTCCTATTCATCTTTGCCATGAACTCATGTATTATGCTAAGTGAAAAAAGTCACATGGAGAAAGACAAATATTGCATGATATCACTTATAGTTGGAATCTAAAAAATTCAACAAGCTAGTGAATATAACAAAAAGAAGCAGATTCACAGATAGAACAAACTAGTGGTTATCAGCGGGGAGAGGACAGGGGCAGGGGCATACAGGTAAGGGATTGCTGCTGCACTGCTAAGTCGCTTCAGTCGTGTCCAACTCTGTGCAAACCCACAGACAGCAGCCCACCAGGCTCCCCTGTCCCTGGGATTCTCCAGGCAAGAACATGGGAGTGGGTTGCCATTTTCTTCTCCAATGCAGGAAAGTGAAAAGTGAGAGTGAAGTCGCTCAGTCGTGTCCAACTCTTAACGACCCCATGGACTGCAGTCCACCAGGCTCCTCCATCCGTGGGATTTTCCAGGCAAGAGTACTGGAGTCGGGTGCCACTGCCTTCTCCATATAAAATAAGCTACAAGGATATACTATTCAACACAAGGAATGTAGCTAGTATTTTATAACTATAAATGGAGTGAAACCTTTAAAAATTGTGAATAACTACATTGTACACCTGAGAGTACTGGAGTCGGGTGCCACTGCCTTCTCCATATAAAATAAGCTACAAGGATATACTATTCAACACAAGGAATGTAGCTAGTATTTTATAACTATAAATGGAGTGAAACCTTTAAAAATTGTGAATAACTACATTGTACACCTGTAACTGCTACAAGAGTGTACCTCAACTATACTTCAAGAAAAAAATGGTTAGAAAATATCTATTGAATTGGGTTATTATTCCAATCAAATGTTTTCTTAAACTGGGAATAAAGCAAGATGACTGACTTATTAAAGTAAAATATATAACACTATGTCTTGGTAATTTCCAACTGTAATATATTTAGCTTTGAAAAAAACATTTCCAACTCAAGCCTAAAAAAAAAAAAGAAATCTGTGTTTCTAATTATCTGCAATTAAATGTATCCTTTACTTGGACACTCATAAGAAAGTATCCTCACTTATTCAAATTAGAGCATTCCCTTTATTTCTAGAGGTATAATTTTGTAAAAGCAGTAACCTAAAGGAACTACAAAGAAATCAGATACCTATCCTTTCCGACTCACTCATTTTACAATAGAGCAACATTCCCCTCAAGCCATTCTGCAGTTATAAGTTAACACTGAACTCAATTTATGTTAGGTTCTATTCTGACAGACTTCAATCAGGTCAAAGAAATTTAGGGTCTAAAATCATACATTGCAGCAGTCTTAGTAACCACAAGAGGTAGGAGAAATATAAAAAATTGAACCGCTTTTCCAGTTCAAGCTTAATTATTTTTTTTTAGTTTGATATAAAAATGCCATTCATTTATATGACCATGTAGAAGCAATTATCTTCCATTCTCGGGTGGAAAGAATGGGAGAGTCTATTTATTTAAAGGTGTGGTATTGTGATGGCTGTACATCTGCCTTATGAATAAAAGATTCTGTCCAGAGCAATCCCTCACCTACGATTAAATTTAAATTAATCTCAAAACCATTTGGAAATACTTATATATTATTATAAAATCAATTTTCCAAGGTTATTGTTGTGCTAATTAACTTTTCGACACTGGAAATTTTGAAACCAAAGAAATCAGAAAACCTTAGTGACAAAAGACAGATTTCACTCGCGAGTTCCTGACAAGCTTTGGCATGCAGTGCTGACGGGTTAAGGAAGCCAATACAGAAAATGGTGGGAATAAAGGCAAGTCTCCTCACCTTTGTTCAGTTTGTTTTGCTCCATGATGTTATACTGAATTGGTGCCACTTCTTGTTTCTGCTGTCCGGGCGGCTTCCAGTGCTTCTCTCCAGAGTCTCCACTGCCGTTGTTCATGTTGTTGCTGAGGTTTGACTGGATGAGCTGGGTGGTGGCATAAGGGGTGGGCTGCCCTGATGGATTGACAAAACGCCCATCCTTCAGATTTGGGCTATTGAAGGTTTTCATCTCATTGATTTTGTTACTAAGGTCCACATCACCATAAACAGTTGACTCAGGGAGCATCAGATTTGTTTGTTTGTTATCCAGTTGGTTGTTATAATTTGCTATACAATCAGCTATGTGCAATGGAGAGGAAAAGGAAAAAGTCATTCCGCATGGTTATTCGTTTTAAATTTCTTCGTAAGAAGCTTTGTGAGTCACAGTAAAATTGTTATATAAAGTATAAATGGGCTTAAATATGATGAATAAAAAGGACCAAGTATTCTTATGTCCTTTCTAAAGAAGAGAATCAAATGTTCTTTCCAAAAAAATAATTGAGGGAGTAAGAGAGGACATATTATTTATATGGAGACTGAATAATTCTGAACTTAAGTTAGCGTTATGTAGTTTATAAATAATGAACTCAATTTAAGTAATTTTCCTTTAACAATCACATTAATGAGAAATGCACTAAGAGAATATATACATGAATATCTTTATGTGCCAAGTTTATATTTTCTAATCTGGAGTTATTGAACTATTTGAAGTTACTAGCTAGCTGTTAAAGCAACAGAACAAGGCTAATAGGTTTAGTCCAGACCTTCTCCCTCCCCCAAAACACCTCTGCTCTCAGATCAAATAACTTGAAATTTCAATATTGTACAAAATACCTCTATTCAAAAAAATGAGGAACAGAGGTAAAGTGATAGTAAACAATACTCAGGAGAATTTTATTAGTTTTTTCCTTTGGTCATGCAAGAAAAGCTATTATATAGTCATTTTGCATGGTTTCATAATGATACCTCAAGATATATAAAATGACAATAATGATGGCCAAATGAATCATAGTACCCGGGGCAATTTAATCAAATAACACCTGTAATAATCACTATTTTATGCATAGTGGCTGCAACATTAACAAGTTCACCTTGAGGATGAGTTTTCAACTAAATCTTAAGAACTGATGAATTAATATGGCTACTACTCAAGATGTAAAAATGAATATAGATTTAAGAAAAATTGGCAACTTCTCTACCCTACTGAATTCAATTACCTTGTATTTTAACAATAAAAGATCAAGGATCAGAGGTATTTAATTAATCTGGCTTTTAGTAATTTTATTTCTAATTTTTAGGTATTAAGCTTCATGTAAGAGTTGT
Source organism: Madoqua kirkii (assembly GCA_006408675.1). Lineage (NCBI taxonomy): Eukaryota > Metazoa > Chordata > Mammalia > Artiodactyla > Bovidae > Madoqua > Madoqua kirkii. The sequence goes on from SJYC01132129.1 coordinate 15,443, forward strand.
TAAAATATTTTTAATGGCAATATAGTTTTGGCAATCTCATTTTTCTTTGCCAGTATTTCCATATGAGTGCTATCCAACAGAACTTTCTGAGATGAACATGTTCTATTTTGTACTGTCTAATACAATAGCCACATGTGGCTACTGAGCACTCAAAATGTGGCTAGTGCATATAAGGAATTGGATTTTAAATGGTATTTTATTTAAATAGCCAACTGAAGCCAGAGGCTACCATGCTGGATACTCAGCTCTTCATATTAATTTACAAAAATGTTGTCACTTTCTTCTCTTATTGGTCTCAGCATAATCTTTCTGTTACTTATAATTATGTGAGTACTTTTCTGTCTAGATAACTACAATACCAACCTCTGAAGAATAGGGACTTGGTCACATGATCGCATCATTTTCATATCCAAATTCAATGGAGACTACGATTTTTTTTTACAGTACATCATAATTTTTACTTAAATGCTATATTTTACTTTCCTTTTTCTTAATTCCATGGGTTACCTTTATAGTCGTATATTTTGATTCTTCATGACTCATCCAATATTTCCTATATTGTGAATGCATGCTGAAAGGTTTTTTTTTTAAGAATTACTTATAATTTTGTTTATTCTTTTAAATATTGCACACTCTACATCCAAAGTTTACTGTCATGTTTTAGCATGAAATTTTATCAAGTAATTCACCACACATATTTCTGAACCCCAAAGACACAATTATTATTAGCATACACAGCTGCAAAAGGTATATATTTCTTGTATCCTACAAAAATTTACTATTATACAATAACAGTTTTGAATTTCAGTTAGCTTTCATTAAAAAAATTTTTTTCTTTGCCATCATATAATTATTCTTATTATTGTTGTTACTGCCATTAAAAATTTGAATCCTTCAGACTATATATTTGTTGGTTGGTCTTTTGATTTGCTTTGCCCTCAAAATCTTTAAAATAAATACTCTAACTACAATCTACTAAAATTATAATTAGACACATCTTTATGAAGATAACTACTTCTACATAATTTCATTTTTCCTTATTTGCTATTTATTCTAGAACTTATATCCTCCATTCTCCCTTCACATACTGGGAAACATTTTTGGATGCAGGGTGAGGTGTGGAGATATAAGGATGGAGAACATAACTTGAATCAGGCTAATTTCCTAAACAGTGGTTAATATTTCATGAACATATTGATTAAATTTTCTTTCCAATTTAGGGAGAAGGAAAGGGAAGTTATCTCCTCGTAGCCTGTTCCTAACAATGCCTAGCTTGTGTATCAAGCTATCTCTGTGCCTCTAACCTGGGCGACTATATGTGGTCAAGTTGCTGTCACTGTTCCCATTGCCGGCCGTGCAGCAACTGATGGAGCAGTCATTGTGATTGTTCCCAGTGTTGGGCCATGTGTCTGCCAGCCATGGCTGTGTGGCAGGTTCACTGATGTTAAGAAGTCCTGGCCTAAAGGAAAAAAAAAAAAATGTATAAAAGCAAGTGTTATATAATAGCAAATAACATTGCCTATTCAGAATTCCAACCTACTCTCCATCTTATCATCCTCACAAATAATTTGGTCAATTATGCTGAAAGATAGTATCATTCTTTTTATTTTATAGACAAGGCAAGTAAAATGCAATGTTCTGAGACACACCTGTTTGCATAGCCACTGTACACAGGCAGAGACTTAAAACACTGTAGTTTCTAATGCTTTACTGCTTCTTCAGTCACAGACTGAAAACCAAACACGGAATCTAAAAAGCTGGATACTGTATTTTTCAGTGTTTTAATAGCTTACAGAATACTTGAGCTAAGAGAGTTTGCATTTCTTAGTTTTTGGCCCATTAAAAAACCCATTAAATTCTTCTCACAATTTCATTAAAAAATGGAATAAGCTCTTTACTTAGATAAAGGAACCTTCACAGTAAGCACATTTGCCTACTTTTCTCCAAAACCATGTTTCAGAGAGAGTGCGTCTTGAGCTCTGTGACATTTTGTGGAGAGCCTTATCAGTGTTTCAGTCCACAGTTCTGTAAGCTTGTCAACAATTTCTGATGGTGACAATGTACAATGCCATAAATCCCTATATAAACAAAAGAAAGCCACTGAATTAAATCTGGTAAAACAGTGATGCCCACTGTAAGAAATATGAGTATTAATGTTTTGTGGGTTTTTTTGAAACAACAGATGTTAATCTTCTTTCACTGTGTACTGGGAATGCAAAGTACATCAGCAGTTACTAATGGGAATCCTGAACCACCAGTGCCAGAGACACAGACATAAGTTCAGCAATGGCAGTCCTGAGGTCCTTTTCCAACCTCGACTCCAGTTGATAATTCAGCAAAAGAGGTGATGATGCAGGAATACTGTCAGATCCACAATGAACAGACCGGCACTGCAGATTCGGAAAAGATTTCCTTCGTGGTTTTATTTTCTTTGTTAAAATGTAAAAACCACGCTTCTCATTTAGCTGGGAAGAACTTGACATTTAACGTGTGTGTGTGTGGAATGTATGTGTGTGTGCACACTTTTGAAACCCCTACTGGAGCCCAGGCTCCTCTGTCCATGGGATTCTCCAGGCAAGAATACTGGAGTGGGTTGCCATGGCCTCCTTCCGGGTATCTTCCCGACCAAGGAATGGAACCCTCATCTCTTATGTTTTCTGCACAAGCAAGCAGATGCTCTACAACTAGTGCCACTGGGGAGCCCATCAGAGTCACTGTCACAGTTTTCATTCTGACATACAGAGTCAACCAAGAAAACTTAAGATGCAAATGATGATTGCTTGAGGAATAATTCACTTCAAATGAAAACATGGATTTATAATTTATATAACTGTATACATATATATGTATTCATGTGTATATATGTATCTGTAATAAAAATGAATACTTACCTTTTGTTTATAATGTGGGAGGCACTGTCTGACTTCCTTATATATATATTATTAACTCCTTATAATCTACAGAGTAGTTACTATTATTATCCAGATTTTACAGATCAGGAAATGGAATTGCCTGAGCGAGGTTAAGAGATGTGTTGATGGGTATAGAAAGTGAGTGAGTGACAGAGTTGGGATTCAAATACTGGTAGGTTGTCTGTAGAATCCACACTGCAAACCAGGAAGCTATAAACGCATATACAGAAGAGTGATAAATTCCTAAAAACCCTTGCTGCTGCTGCTGCTGCTAAGTTGCTTTGGTCTTGTTCAACTCTGTGCGACCCCAGGGACGGCAGCCCACCAGGCTCCTCCGTCCCTGGGATTCTCCAGGCAAGAACACTGGAGTGGGTTGCCATTTCCTTCTCCAAAGCATCAAAGTGAAAAGTGAAAGTAAGTCGCTCAGTCATGTCCGACTCCCAGCCCTTAAACATTCCTAATAAAAGGAAGAGTGAGGAAATGTCTGAAGTCTTCAGAATAATGTAAAAATGGGACAAATTCACTGTTAAAACTGTTGATAAAAACATGCTTTGAAGAGCGATATGGTTGACCTGTAAAATTTAAAATATTTAAATGCAAGCTGTATCACAGATATCTGGAGCCTTTGAAATTGATGTTGGTTACAGAAAGTCTGTATCTAGTTGTCTTTAGCTTTTCTTATTTTCTCTTAAACCTAAACCAACTGTGTTATCACTTTTGAAGTTATTAAAAATAAATCTCCATATTTGACACTGTAGAAATATTAGAGTATGTTTGAAGTCTGGGTCAAGTGGAAATTTTCCGCAGCCTGACTTACATGGTTCAAAAGGAATAGACGGTATTTTTATGCTACTATGATTCCCTCAGAAAAGCACTTTTAAAAGTAAATGTTTTGATATCATCAGAGGCTGAAAGAACTTTTCATATGTATCGAGTTTTCCAACAGGAAGTGGGATTAACAATTCTCATCCGGGCACTGGGTTCAGACTTGTGTTTGGAATGCTAATTATTTAGTGAAGAAGGTTGAGTCATGATTACTGGCCCATAATGAATCTCAAAATGACATATGTATATTTCAGAGACCTCTAAGCAAGTCAAAGTCATATGTAGTTATTTTTATAAGAGTGTTAGGGTCCTTAAAAACTAAAGATATCTTTATGCATTGAAGATGATCTAGTCTGTATGGGACAGATTTAGCTATCCCATAATAAGAAATGAAGCAGAAGCAAAACACGGTGCTGGTTATAGTGATTAATATGTGTTGAACATATTATATAATATAATGTTACCATATTATATACATGTAAATGCAATCATATTATACACATATATTCATGTTAGTTCTATTTTCATGTTAATGCATCTGAACTTTGCCTCTTTCTTCCTTGTCTTCAAAAAGGTATTATTAAATAAAGGAAGATACTAGGACTTGCAAAAACCATATTTAACTTCCATTTTATATTAAGGGGACAGTTTTGTGTCACGAAAGAAAAGAGGACAAATGAACTTAAATTTAATTCCTCTGCTCCTCCTACTCCAGATATTCTACTCACTCACTCCAAACATACACATACATACACACACACACACACACACACGCAAACAAACCTATTTGAACTCCTAAACCACAAAATAAAATTACTAGCGGGTCTAGGAGCTGAGGAAAATAGTGAAGGGGCCTAGCAAAAGGGCAGCCTACAGGCGTCTCCTCTTTCTTTTGACATCCTGAAGAGTTTTGAAGCCCAGTAAGAAGCGAAGGATGGATCTGAAAGTGGTCAGTCCTTTGGAGAGAAGCAAGGCCTGAGTTCTGTTTCTTTCTCACCTTCCATGGCCAGGAAATGTGCTATTAGCAGTCTTGATCTGGTTAGCCTGACTTTCCTACTCTCTTCTTCAGGCTTTCTCTGCTTTTTCCTGGTCTGTGCTGTGGTTTGGATTTTAACTAGCTTCGCCACCGCCCTTCCATGACCCCAGAATTGGAGATTGGGATATTTGAAAAAAGGAAAACAAATGAACAGAAACAGTCACTTAATATTTACATGATTCTCACTGGATTACATTGCGAGTCCTTTGTCCTTTTCAAGTTGAGAAGAGGTTTCTTGGCTTAATCGTAATCCTCATTTTCACTTTTCTGTGAACAGCTAAATTCACACTTTCGAGAACCAAGAGAGCTCTCTGGTTCTCCTTCTTTCTCAGTCTTCTAATTTATCAGAGGAAAATGTCCAGGGCCCTAAATTTTCTCTCAAGTCATCAAGGACTGAACTGAAATCTTCTGATATTTCCTTATTTGGTAAGCCATCCCACTATTCTTTAGATACTTTTTGGTGATATTTTTAAAGATCAGTAACTTATATATTGAATTTATGGATCTAATCTAATAAGTTACATTTATTGCATTACAAAAATTCATGTATTCAATTATTAATTCATACACCACATAGGTTCTAACCCTAGGATCTCACATTCTATTGTGGGAAATAATCATTAAAGCCAGGAGTTAGTAAACTATTTCTATAAAGGCTAAGAGGGTAAACATCTTGGCTTTTTGAGACATATACTTTTTGTTTCAACTACTCAGCTCTGTTATTGTAGTGGGAAAGCGTTTTGGACAACATGTAACAAGTGAGTCCGGTTGTATTTTAATAAATCTTTATTTACAAAAACAGGTGGCACACCAAATTCAGACCCAGAGCCATAATTTGCTGACCCCTGATATAAACAAAAGATAATTGTATTACCTCATTATCAGGTGCTTGGAGAAGGGAATGGCAACCCTCTCCAGTATTCTTGCCTGGAAAAATCCATGGGCAGAGAAAGCCTCGTGGGATACAGCCCATTGTGTCGCAAAGAGTTGGACACGACTAAGTGACTAACATACACACACACACACACACACACACACACACACACACACACGGTATTGATATAGAACAAAGAGTTCATGGAGGACACAGCAGGCAAACCTCAGCATATTGACAAGGGGAGGAGGGACGTATTCCAGGCTACTATAATAAGGACATATAGAGACTGTGATATTGGAGACTGTTAGATGAGTTGACGGAGTGACTTATAGCATGTGGCACAAAGAAGTATGAAGGTGGGCTGCAAGTCCCTGGAGGCTGTGGGCTTCATGTGCATTGCCCAGTTTGGACTTGTTCTATTGAAAAATGGGATCTTCAGAGACTCAGAGTCATGATCAATATGTATTTCAAAATTGCATTCCGGCTCCATTGGGCAAAGGGAATTAATAGGAAACAGTGCTAATGAAGGCAGATGAAGGCAAGATTGCTGGGAATGTTTGTAACAGATCAGGTTCAGAACACTGAACCTGAAACGATACAGTGATGGTGAAAGCAGAAAATGGTAGGATTAAGGAAATACAGTAACAGGGGCAGGAGTGAGGATGATGACATTGAGACTTAGGTGTCATAAACCAGATGTGGTGGGAGGTCCACAGAGGGCTCACAGAACCCGAGAGGCTGAGGAAATTCAGTGTTTAGGGACAGCATCAGGGAAGTGAGTACAGGGGTCCAACTCACTGTTCATTGTCTTACTATACTGGATCATGGAACACACATACAACACACACACACACATTCCCAAAGAGCTAGTGAGACCTCTTCCTTATGGAATTCTTGAGCCGCTTACCCTGTTCCAGTTTTCCAAAGCACTCCCAACTGCTTCTACTATACAGCTGACTTTTAAAAAAATGTTTATTATTAATATTCTATCTCCCCCACTAAATGTAAGGTTCAGAAGGACAGGAACTTGTACTGACTTTGCTCACTGAAGCAGCCTCAGCAACTAGAACAGTGCTTGTCACATTGTAGGTATTCAATAAATAGAGTTGATGAATAAATAAAATTAAAATTGTGTATATAACTGCCATTTTGAGCCCGACTCTAATATCTTTATTGAACTGTTGCTTCTATCACATTCTAGAATCTTTTGTCATTTGGTAAAAAGATCATTTCTATTTGGTATTTAAAATAAATTCATTTCACTGCTATACTATTTTTATATCCAAAAGGTTAATTCTATATGATGATGTTTTCCAAATGGAACTTTGTAGTTGTTTAGTCTGGCTGACGAAACTATCATTTGGTAATGGGAGATCCCTGGCCACCATGTCCTTCTTGATAATTTGGTCTACCTGGGTTCTAAATTCCCTTTGAGCAGGAACCATACTTTATACATATGTAAAATAAAACCATATTGTATACATGTGTATGTGTGTGAGAGACACATCTGTGCACATGCCCCTGCACAGAGGCTGGTGCAGAACACACAGAAGATGCTCAATAAGCATTTTCCTATGCTCTGATTAATGAGAAAGCTGATGTCTATAGCCATGAATATATACGTGCAGAGAGGTGGGGTATCATCAGGCATTCCAGATTTATCCATGAGAGAATGTTCTTATGCCAAAGGCTGTTTCATGAATGTCTAGGCTATGACTTAAATAGGATTTCCCTGGTTGCAAAAACATGCCCTGGTTTAATTCCTGAATCAAGTGGATTTATTCCTATGAAGACCCGCCTTGCTGTGGGGTCTTTCAGTGGCTGGCTTTGTTTCACAGGTATGAAAACAGGAAGCCAGCAGCAGTTCCCAGAAAAGAAGAGATTAGTGCTTACTGTCAGATTTGTATAGCATTTTACTAAAGATAGTTTTGTTTCTGTTTCTTCTTTCTTTTATCACATTTTGTCATACACTAAATTCAGTAATTTTATCATCAGATGGTATGTTCCTCAGATTCAGGGATAATGTTTTATTTTTATCTTTCCCAGGAGCAACTACATTATCTAATTATACAAAGCAGGGCACTGAATAAGTTAACTGAATTTGAATTATAAAATGGCTTTGGTCAAAAAAAATTTTTTTTTCTTACCTCCTAAGCTAGAAGTTGCTGTTTTTGAAAAGAAGAATTATCTTAGAAAATTCTGATGTTTGGCTTGTGTAACTTATGCCTTCTTTCAGCCCCTTTCAGGCGACTGTCACATCAATTTGTGATTTCTCTGTGAATATATTAAAGTTCACTGAATAATAATTACCAAAAAGTCATAAATATAGGATTGAGGTTCATTTTAATTAGAGGGGAAAAAAATCTCCATGTTAACAAGCTACCTAGATTCTCCTTTTATTTCAACATATTTCCCCATGAATGGAGACTGAACTATGTTGAATTTATTAACAAGAGCAAACAAACAGATATAACCTACAACTTATGAGCCAGTGCTGTGTTCAGCAGGTTTTCAAATGAACACTTTTTCTTTGATAGTATCTGTTAACTAGCTATATTTCTTAATCTTCATAAATGCCATCACTTAATTACTTTAACTCTTTTTAATGATTTGCTAAATCAGCAAGTCTGTCTTTCCTGGTTAAAGTGCTCCCTCTGGTGTTCACTGCCCAAGATGCACCAGCTCCAATCCACTGCATTTGTGTGTTAACATGCTTGGTTCTAAAGCAGAGCAAAATGGAGGAGTTCTTGGAGGAGTTCTAAAAGATTTAAACACATTTCACCTTTAAGTTAAATCTTTTAAGCAGAGAAAGTGATGTCATCGAGGAAGACAAGAAAAAATATCTGGAAGTTCCCTTAGAATCTAAAAACCAGCAAGATAATTACCTCCCTCCACTGCTCACAGCTTCGCCTCCTCTCTGATAAGTTACTGGAAATGTTACAAAAAAAAAAAAGGAACAATTAATAAACATGCTTGCATTTATATATCAAAAGCTATGACATTCAAGAGCATCTTTCTAGAATGGAATGCTTTCTCCCTTTCTACTTAGAAGCATTGCAAACACTCATCACAGGAAATAGATTTCTGATTCAACTAGTATTTTTTTAAAGATGGTATAGAATTAAATGTTATTCTTATTTTCTTAATGTGTTAGCAAGTTTGAAAACTAAGGAGAAGCAAACTTCAGTATATTCTTATTAATTAAATATAATAACTATTACACATTTGTACATTCACATTCTCATATTTCTATCTTGAATTTAATATTAGATCATGTAATTTCATGATTTTATATAAGTGGAATCTTACATTTTGGAAAATAAAAACCTACCAGACCATTTCCCCAGAAATATGAGTACCAGTAAGACAGATATAAACATGAAAATAAACCTTTCTCTCCACACACAAAGATGTATGCCAAGTTGTGACTATTAACACCACCAATGTTTTACTGTGGTTTGAGAAAATATTTCTCATTATATTTTCATCAGACATGTATACATAGTGAAAATATATTTTAATGGCCCTGAAAGCATTCTCAGCTTAATAAGTTATGGGCATAAAATTTAGCCATGACAAAAAAAGATTTGCACATAGTTGTCAAAGGGTTAAGAATATTAGCTTTTCTGTATGTACAGACACATTTTCTAAGAACAAATATGTTTCTAAAAGCTGCCAAATTCTGCTACTTAGAAGAACTCCAAACTGGGAGTCTGTTAAGGAGAGATAACTGCATCCAGTGATTATAATAACTGGATTAAAACCGAGAAAGGAAGACCACAGGTACATTTTTACTAAAGGTGATGCGAAAGAAGAGGACCCTCTTTGAAAGAAACCGAATAGAACAGAATATTAGGACTTGGACTTAGGGAAAATAAAAAGTTTTATCTTTCAAATGTGCTGTATATTTTGGTTACCTTTAAGAATGCTGATTCTATGAATAGAGAATTGCTTGGGAGAGAAAATTTTGTTGGAAATCCAGAAAGCTTAAGTTAAGGGGGAAAAAAATGCACTGCCAAGTCTAAAATAATCAATTGATCATTAGCATGTTAAATCATGCTGAGGGTAGAAACAGTTTGCCTATCTAATGAAACTCATGCAAACAAGGCTCAGATGCACTGTGGAATCATGTAAACAACTGCACTGAGGGATGACAAGCAACACCAACCACTTCTGCTTCAAGTGCATGCCTGGTATGAGTACATGAAGTACTGTTTCCACCGTAAGTCCTTTCCCCCCAGCTTACTGCAGAAAATGAAATAACAACAGCAATACAATAGTACAACACATGCCAAACTAACAAAGGCAAGGAGGAGGGTAAGCGCAAATATATACCTGTTGGTGTGAAGGTAAAAGACGGGACTGAAAAATCAAAACAAAATATAAACCAGTTATTAAGCTGAAGAGAGAAAGGGAACATATCACATTAGTATAAATCAAGCAGACAGCTGAACATAAAACAAATGTAAATAACTAAGCCAGCCATTCTGACACTCTGATGCTGAATAAAACCAAATCTGAGGGTCTCTGCAGGTACCATTTCGAAGCCTCTGACATTCTAGGACGGGAGGGGGGTGGGGACTGTACTGGGTTAGCCTGCAGATGACCCCCATTTTTTTTTAGTAATAGAGACTTAGTTCACGGCTTTGGTACAAACAGGAATCCTGTACTATTAATCACTTCCAAACACTGGATAATGGGTTCTTAAACAAGTATTATCAGGGTCTTGCCTACCCTTATCTAGAAATCTGAAAGTAAATGCTTATTAAAGTGGACTAACTAATATAATAGGTGCATGTGAGCATTCATCACCTAGAGAGAGACAGTGATACAGAGAGAGGGAAGCAGAGAGCAAATGACATAAAGACAGAAAGAAAGGTAGAAAGAAGACCAAAAGAAGAAGAAAGGAAAAAGACCGAAGGAAAAGGAGGGAGGGAAGAAGACAGAAAGAAAGGAAGAAAGAAAAGGGAAGGAAGGAAGAAAGCAAGCAAAGAAAGAACTGGAACAGAGAAAACCATAAAACTGTTTCGCTGACAAGCAATGCCTGATGCCTTAATAGAAAGAGTGTATTGCTACATTTTTATCATCATAGAAATTTGTGAATGGACAGACTATATAAGGGGTTTTAACTTTAATTCTGCTATTATAGTTTAACTTAGAAGCTTTCTAGAAGTAGGCTGAGCATTTAAAAATAATAGCACATCAAAAGCTAAACAATAGAACAATAATGCTCCTCTGAAAATCTTCCCTCTCTGCAGTTATAAATCTTAATCTAATCAATAATGCCTGAAATTGAACTGCACATCTCAAAAGTGGCATTCTTGCCTCCCCCACTTGTCCTATCTTCTCCCATTCCTGGCTGTTGGATAACACCAGAGTTATTTCCATGACATTTCATAGAGGGAGGAAGCTGACTTTTTTTTTTTCCCCAAGCTCTTCACATTAATTTAAAATAAACACTGTCCTGGTAAAGAAAGCAAGAGAATCTACATTACTCCTTGAAGACTAAAATTTGCTTTTAAGAAATCCTTAACACACACAAACTAGAATACTGATTACTTATCATGGATCAAAAAGCTGCCAAAAATGTATTTTCCACTTCCTATTTGAACGTCTACAAGAAATTTACTTTAGGATTAGAGCACTGAGATTGCAGACTTGAATGCCATAGCATCCTTTACAATTGTCACTTCTTCCCAAACCATTTTATCTCTGAGCATACTAGGAAAAAAAAAAAAAAGCAACTCTCAATGCTGGGCATCCAGTTTATACACTATCTTCTTTCGCTGCATAGCAGTCTCTGTCTTAAGAATTCTATTGTATTTTCCTTCAGTCACGTCTTTTCAGAGAGTCAAAGTAATTTAGCTACAATCAAAAATTCAGAGCAATAGAATTCGTCCTCATAAAAAAATATAAAAGACATACATTTGAAAGTAAAGGTACTCAAGCAAGAATGGAGTGCCTGAACATTAATTTGCAATCACAAGGACACAGGGAAAAAATGAAAGGTCCTTGTCAGTACTCCTAGCCAACTGCTAACCTCAGTTTAAGAAATGGAAGAAGAGATGAAAAGAGGTCCATCTAAATGAAATTTTTACAGCTGGTTCACCAAAGGACAACTGAATGCTCAAAGCTTCCAGTAATAAATTATTTTATCCAGTGATGCTGGTGCACCTGTGGACAAAGGGTACAAGCAGAGGGAATACCTACAGATAAATGTAGGGGGGAAATGTTAAAAATGCTCACTATTACCAAAGTCAAACCCTGGCTTGATGTTTCATAGGGCAGTAGGCCCTTTCACATGGATTTCTTTTAAATATTTCACTTCCTTTTTTCTTGGGATGACCAGCATTGTTTCACGCAGTCAATTTAAGATTTCAGAATTCACTATTTAAAATTGCATAGAACCAGAAATATGAAAAAGTGCCAAAAAGGCAACGTGAGGAAAGCAGAACCAAATGCTCACCAATTACATTTGTGATTATGTTCTATGATTTCTGCTTAACACGAGATAGTTAAAAGGACAATATTAGTGTAATAGGTTTTGCAGAAAGAGCACATAGGCATTTCCAAGCATGCTTACAGTGCATTAGTAAGAGAAAAGAAACATTTCAGAAGGGAAGAAGGTTTCATGTCACATATTTAGGTTTCAAGACTAGAGAGAGCATTCCACTGTTACAAGTGCACAGCTGTCATTACCCATGGCAATAAAAATTATAAAATTCCTAGAAACTCAAAAGATTCTACATCTAGATGTTAGTCACTTTTCCTCATTCAAATGGGATTTCAGAACACAACTCCCAACAGCCCACCTGTGCCCTGCTCCACAACACACAGACACCCACAAACCCCTTCTCGGCCTTATTTTTTGGTTAAAGGTTTTATATGGTAATGCGTGTCCCTGATTGTTTTTTGAATGTGTGATGAGCACCTAGTCTCTTCGCAGTAACCTCTCAGCCCCCATTTTCCATTTCACAGGCAGGGATGCTGACATTTTTATTTTAATATTGACATAGGACACATATCTGGAAAAAACATTTAAGGATGATAATGCTAAGGCAAATGTATGTACATAAGGAGGCTGCTGTGGAGCTATGGACCAGAGGCACGTTCATCGATTTCCACAGTGTGGGTGATGAATTTGTGTTGACTCTTTCTTGCCAAGACCCCTTGTGACCGAGAGCACAAATATTTTAGACTGCTCTGTCAGACTGTTTCACAAGCTCAGAGGGACAGTAAGTAGGACTTTTCATTGAGAAAAGGTCTAACTAGCAATAACAAATTCTGACTTTGCCATATCAATGCTCAGAGAAATGGTATGGCCAAGCCACGTGAGAGATGTTCACTTAGGAAATATGTAGACAATTTTTTTTTAAAGGAGGATGATGGTGGGAGTGGGTATTTACTAGTCATCCTCTTTAAATCTGCTTTGCAGCAAAAGTATTGTCTTAGACTTATAGACCCTATAACTAGGGTGGATGTATACCCTGTCATCCAAAAACCAAGACAATTTTGAGACTCAAAGGAGCACTGTCAGTAATTTAGTTGGACTAAAGACATAAAGTGGACCTGTGGGCTGAAAACTTGCATTCACCCTGTTGACAGCCCAGAGCTGATAAAGTTATTTGAGGAGAGAAAAGGAAAAGGATTATCTGTCTGAGAGTGATAAAAAACTCATCAGGAAACGAAAAATATGAACCACCAATCTGCAGACTTTGAGAATATGTGGCAAAAGTGTCTGCAAATTCCTCAGCTTACTTGACTCATCCATTAAATTGTAAATAATTTTAGCCAAATAAACTTTCTCTTCTAAACTGCAGATACATTTTTAACAAAATCATCGTTGTCCATCGACAGTATATACATAGTCAGCTCTGCAACTTTAAACATAACAATAAAAAAGTACTAAGTGCTCTCTCTCTGCAAACTGAAGCACATGATTCACTCAAGCATTCCATATTCACTAAGAAACAATTATTTTATAAATAATCAGAAATGCAATTATTTATAAACAATCTCTTTCACTTCACAAAGGGAAATGATGCTCTCTTTAAAGTTGTATGACAGTCCAAAGCTTGGATCTATAATTCCTGAGACATGGAGATTAAAAATTTTCCTCTAGGATATAAAGCAATAAAGTAATTCCCTAAGAGAACAAGGGAATGGTATCACTACCAAGTGAAGACCTACCCTGGTGAAACATATTTTAAAGAAATTGAGCTTGAAACAGATAATAAGTCCTATTGTGGTACTGAATCCAAGTGGAGTTTATACCTAGATATTGCAATAAAATAAAAGCAGTTTTATAAATTTTTATATGTTAAAATAATTAATACAGGATACATATATATATATATAATCAAGAATAACTTATAGTCATATATTGAAATCAAGAGTTATGTAAAACATAAAAAATTTAGGAAAGGTAATACCTTTTCTGATACCCGCGTAAGTACTAGCCAGCCCATTTCTCTTCTTTCGGTGCCGATAGAGCCAGATGCTAAAAACCATAAGGATGATCCAACAGGCAGCCCCGATTCCTGCGATGAATGCCGGCTGCTTCACTACATCTGAGATCTGCTGAGCAAGGCTGACTTGATCCTCAGGTGACACAGGGTTTCCATGAGAATCTGAAAAAGCCATCTTTGGGTTCATTGGGGTTTAAAATGCAGAGAGACAATGAACACATGCTTATATTCATAAAGTGGCCATCATTATATTGTTAATTTCTGGACAATAATTTCTACTTTCCGTTGCAATGTACACCATTGTCAATTAAAAGAGTTCATGAGATTTGGAGCAAGATTATATTCACTTTGTTTATTTGAATTCAAAACAAACACGACAATTTTATGGAATACATTTTAAAACAAAGAAAATGGCCCACAATTCCTATATTTTGCTCCAGAAAACTGCAGTTCACTGATGGGATTTTCAGTGTAAACTGAGATAAAATACAGATTACACTCCTAAAAAGTAAAATACTTTACCTCAAGAATACAAATAAGGAGTATTGACTTGTTTAGTTGCTAAGTTGTATCCAACTCTTTCGGCCCCATGGAATGTGTATGTGTGTATGTGTGTGTGTGTGTGTGTGTGTGTGTGTGTGTGTGTGTGTATCTCCTCTCCCCCACCCTTGAATAGTCTAAGACTCTTAACTACCTCAGAAACACATTATTTGCAACTATGTTTAGAAGGCTCTATAAAAATTCAGGATCATTAAAAACCAATGAAAAACTGAGATTATGTTATCATTGAAGGAACTATGAAAAAGTCTTTAAAAAAAAGTTGAATTTTTATTTTTATGTTTCCAGCAGCAACATGTGACTTGTGGCCAGCCAGCACTTAAACCGGGGCCCTCAGCAGTAACAATGCAGAGTTCTAACCACTGAACTGCCATGGACCTCCTAAAGAAAACTTTCTTTTAAAATAATAACCATGGCCAGAGACAGCTATAAGAACATTAAATATGGACATTATCAAGTGTCATGAATAGTAGAAAGGGTTCCTATTTTCTCTCAGCTATTTTGATTCAAGAATTTAAGACTGATGGAATTATGGCTATTAAAATTTACTTAGTTCACACTTATGTTTCAACCTACTAAGGGACTCCTTGCTCAAGCCCACCATTTTACCACGTCACACAGAGCAGTCTGCAAAGTCTATAGAAGTCTGGAAGCTGCTCCTCTATCATCAAGGAATAACCTACTTTGTGGGCACTAAGTGATGCCAGTGCTGAGGATGCCCAGTGGCAGAATTCTTACTATCTGTAAGAATTACTTACTATCTGTATCTGTACCCCCTACAATGTCTGGTCAAATGGGAAGGCGTTTGCCTATTTCATTAGAATTGGTGTTTTCTTACAATTGTTAAATCATTTGACTCTAAAATTGTTCTGCTGAAACCACCTGCTTTAAAGTAGAAACATTTTTTCCAGTCCAAAACTCTTTTTTTTCCAGAAAAATAATTGGAATAACTCGTTATTTATGAATAATATTTCTCAAATACAAAAAAATCAGATTTTTTTTCTTATTATAAGATATTGCTTTCTGATAAGACACTGGAAGGTAAAATAAAAAGCATTCCAAGGCTAAGGAAACAACCATAGAAAAATAACTTTTTCTATATAGGGCTAAATTGCTACTCATGTTGTATATGGGTGTGTTTTTTATTTACCTTTTTCTTAAACAGAATTCCAGATTTCATTCTATGGAAGGTCAAGGCTGAAAAATCTATTTTCACAAGCAGTTGCTGTCACCTGCCTTCAACTGTTTCTTGACTGAAAGTTTCATTTCGTGTCCAGATTCTTTTATCTATGGTTACCCTAAGAGCACTTCACCCTCTGTAAGTTCACCGAGCGGATCTATTCTTTTTATTTCTAATACACCCTTTGTATCTGCTAGGTTTATAGATTTCATGGCTATTTGTGCAAAGTTAAGTTGGGTGGCTACCGATTTTATGAAGACAGCTAAGAGGGGTTCCATGCAGGCGACCAGATGGGCTTAACAGAATAAAGTGCGGTGTGACTAATGAATTAAAATGGCCCTTGTATATCTCAGTCTTTGTCTCACTGCAGCTGAGGCTATATTATGATATGGAAAACTGGAACACATTTATTTATAATTTCAAGAAAACCAATTTGATCCTTAAATCCAATGATTTAAATCTTAAGTAAATAAAGTTACACATGGTCCTTTTTTCCAATTCATTTTTGAAAACCCAGAACTAGAAGTCATATATAATTTAAAAAGTAGACAAATGACAATGCACAAGGTCATTGCCATGTAACTTTTAATTTTAGTTTTAGTAAGTTAATACTAACTTTTTACAAAACTAGGCAACTATTTGAGTTAAAAAGACCTGTGTTTAGACTGTTTTCTCCCATACCTTAGACCGTTTTTTCCCATACACTGCAATAGATCAAGCAATTTGCTAAAAAATTGTTTTCTATACTGCTTAAAAATTTGGAATAAATGAACCAGAAATAAAACCATGAAGCTACTTCTTTTTTTTTTTTCACTTAAAAGTTGTTCATATTATAATCTGTTGAGTAAAAAAAGTATTAAAGGTAAAAGATATTCTCAGAATTAAATTCTGGCCCATGTCTGCAGCAGAGGCGACAAGCTCTCCACTAAAGCTTAAATGGTTCTCTCATAGCATACAGCTGTCAGGGGGTAACTCCCTAGACAGTGACTTGATTTTGCAATGTTCCCATTCATCTGCTCGGAATCACAAAACTGAGCTCTGTGCAGCAGCGACATGCACAATTTCCAGACATGGTACCATTTAAGCCTTGCCCACACTGTGTGTTTCTTTTCTTCCTTTCTGCTGGCCCAGGGTCAACCTTGGAAGCCACATCAGCCTGAGACTCTCCACGTCTACAATCACTGGACTTCAAGTGGACTCTGTGTTACTTTACAGAAATTCTGCAAGTGTATCTGGTACAGCAGCTAGTATTATCTTGACAATGTAACATCAACAACAGTTTCCAAATTGAATATAAAGTTCCTTATGTACGCCAACAAAGTTTATTAAAAGTAGAATGTTTCTTTATTTTGTTCTGAGATCATTTCTAAGATGTCATCAATATTACCAACATGAAAAAGACTATGTACTTATTTGTGATATATGAAGACTCATGTTTCTGATTCTTTTTCATAATTTGGCAACTGGCATACAATACTACTAATGCTTAACTTCTGACCTGGAAGGAACAAAGTTGACTATATGCTTCTCAGTATCATGAAATTTCACTATCATCTCTTAACCTCTCTTAACACCTTTTCTCTCCTCCTTCCATTTAGAATTTTGTTGCTGATTTTTTGTTGTTGTTTCTTTTAGATTTGACTGGTAACCATTTGACAATTTGAATTTTATGCGTATGTCTCTATAATGAAGTATGCCAGCTAAGTGTTCTGCACATTTTTTACTCCTCTAACCACTTTTGAAGCACATTGTATTTTTAACTTTTTAAGTAACTAGCATATACCATATTTCAATGCTCTTTAACATGTCAGTCTATCTTTGTTATCACATGCAATATAATTTTAAATAGACAAAAATGGTAAATATAAACTGCATATTGCTCTAAACTTCAAATACTTAAAGTTTTACATAGAAATTTTTTTTAACCACATCTTTCCTGTTCGCTGAGGTATCCTTTGTTGTTGTTTAGTTGCTAAATCCTGTCCTACTCTTTTGCAACCCCATAGACTGTCAGGCTCCTCTGTGCAAGGGATTCTCCAAGCAAGAATACGGGAGCGGGTTGCCATTTCCTCCTCCTGGGGAATCTTCCCTACCCAGGGAGTGAACCTGCGTCTCCTGCATTGCAGACAGATTCTATAGCATGGAGACATCAGGAAAGTCAAGGAGGTCTCAATGGCGCTCAGTTAATATTATTTGTTGAACAGATGGGAAAAAATTCAATGGGTCAGAAAAATGATGACACTGAACATTTACAGCCTTTTGCTCAAAGTACCATTTAAAATATTTGTTTGGATAAGTTTAAATTTAGTTGTGATATTATAGACAGATAAAATAAAGCTAACAAGATTATTTTTGTATTTCTATAGCCATATTCCATTGTCTCTGCAACTTGCATTGGTTGCTTCCACTACTTACAAAAAAGAAAAGGGGGACAACGGGTACAGTGATAAGTCTTTCCAACCAGATCTGCACTGGCACTCACCTAACTGGATGAATTGTGGCTCGCTCTTCACCCCCGACCCGGCCCCCGTGCTGGCTGCCACCTCTACACTGTATCGGATCCCAGGAACCAGTGAGGGAATGACCACAGAAAAAGTGGAACCATCCACTGTCTTGTTTATATGGTATCGTGTTTCATTGCCCAGACACCAGACCTGTAAAAAGAGCACAACAGTTATGTAAGTTAATATAAAGATCAACATAGTATTGCGGTTTTAGACCTAGACAGAGTTCAGATCTATCATGAACCTAATATAGGAAGTTTCAAAAGTCATGTTCCCCTAGATCTAGTTCTGAGAAGATGCTTTCTGTCAAACCTCATGTTGGTAGTACTTTAAAAACCCTTTGAACTTTCTTATTTACTCTTAAAGGATTATATCAAGTGATCCTACAAATGTTTCTACAATTATACCAGGCAATTCTACAAAGACCCTGGTTCTTATCAACGCTTATCAACAGGATTTGCTTTTTTTAAAAAAAACACCTAGGTAGATAAAAGGAACTTGCAAAAACCTGTATACATCCAGATAGAGAACAGTAACTTACCTATCATCATTCAGTGTTTGCATTTCTACTATGGACTAGGCATAATACCAGATATCACAAAACAAAAACGAGTGGGAAACTGTGTTTCTAATACTTTATTTCAACAGTTCTCAGGGATAAAATTACCTGATGCTGTCACAGCGCCATCCCTTTTTATGTCAAAACTAAGAAGCAGTTGATTTAAAAAGAAAGAGAGTTTCTGAGCAATCTAAACTATCTCGGCATAAACACGGTTTGTAAAAAGAAAACAAGGACGTGTTTAGCACAGGGAACTCCTCTCAATGTTATGTGGCAGCCTGGATGGCAGGGGGGTTTGCGAGAGAATGGATACATGTGTATGTGTGACTGAGTCCCCTGGCTGTTCCCCTGAAACTATCACAACATTGTTAACTGGCTACACCCCAATACAATATAAAAAGTTCATAATAAATAAAGAGATGGAGCCAGGACCTATTACAGAGTCTTTTCCTGAAATATGTGTTCCAGACCACCAAGACCTAAAAAATAAATACACCTGAACATAAAGAGGAAGGATCATCCTAAGATTTATTCTATTTATGGTATGTTGAACTATTATCCATGAAAGAAAAATAGTACTCTCCTCCTGTATTTATGGTAACATTAATTAGTTTTTGATAAAAGACAAGATCCTAATAGCAATACATATTTGATTTGAAAGAAAAATATTCTAATAAGAAAATTATTGTATCTCTCATTAACTTTGATGATATCTGTAGTAGGAAATTATTTTTAAGAAATTAAGATTTCCAAGCTACACTATAATCCTTAATTTAAATTTCTCGAAAGGATTATTGAATTATTAGAGTGATCTTTTGCAATGTTGTAGATCTTGGACATGATGCATGACAGTATCTGGACTCAATTTCTATAAGAAAATGATCCATGCAGTAGTAAAACATGCCCTGTATTCTTTATGATGTCCTCCAGCAAGATGCAGGATTATTTTCAAGTAGCCTATTGTTTAAACTGTAATAGGAAATGGGATTTAAAATGAATCTAAGAATGTCAGTGTCCTCTTTCACATGGCCAAAAATCTTTTTTGCTTTGAAAGTTAATATTATTTTAATATAGTTTCAATGCATGATACCAACAAATGGTCAGACTCTATACCAGGGTCTGATCATTTGGAAATAAAGAGTCCTTTGTGATTTTTTTCCCCCAATTACATTACACAGCTGAACCAAAGCCACAAACTGATTTTGTACCAGTCAATCAGGTTGTGAAAGGCATTTTATTATTTTAAATTGACCATGAAGTTAAGTGAAATCCACCCTTTCTCATTTCTTTAGGAGAGAAATGAGTTTTGACTCTTAGGGGAAAATGCCTACATTAACACAATTTTGCTTGAGAGCTATCGCCTTATTCTATATGCTTAAAAATCTCTATAGCAGTTTATTTTTCCAGACTGAACCATAGCATCCCAGTATTGAAATAATCTTGAAACTCATGAGAAAGTTCAAAGTATAGAGATTCTTACCTATTAATGACTCAATTATAGTAGAAGATCTAAATTCAAACACCCTAAAATACACATAGTGAGTTTATAACAGTAATTTAAATACTTCAAAGAATGTCACCCCTTTAAATTATATGCAAATTCATAAAGAGGTTTTTAATTTGTTTTTAAAAGTCATTTTAAAATAAAACGTTATACCTAAAATTAAGCTTAGTATATTTGGTCATCGTACAAATTATTTTGGTACTCAGAAGTATATTTATGGTCTTTATTTGGGCCTTACCCAAAATGCATATCAACATCACCTGGAAAGATCTACCA